>WSYH01002871.1:0-77153 GCA_036426205.1 Ascaphus truei | reverse complement strand
TGTGTGTGTGTGTGTGTGTGTGTGTGTGTGTGTCCTGCTGCAGCCAGCCCCCCGGCGACAAGTTAACAACCCTCCCTCCCTCACCGGACCGGAGAAGGAGCTTTTCCTTCCTCCTCCTGCCCCGTCTGGCGGTGCTGCGTGATAGGGGGAGATACTCAGTGCCACTACCGGCCGGGTTACCACACTCCCCCACCCCCCTCCGCAATTCTGCACCCCACATGACCGGGGGGAGAGCTCCCATTGTCCGCGCATGCTAACCAGGAAGTGCCCGTGTCTGCCTGGTGCTGGAGGGCAAAGCGGAGGCCTCGGCTATCACAGCCGCCATGAGCTTGCCGGCGCTGCGGGAGTGGGAAGACCTGCAGGAGCACTACCAGGAGATCCAGGTCAGTGTGCTGCTGGGCCTGCACCGTGGGGCAGATAGTGGCTGCGCGCCACCCCCTCCACACTCCTCTCACGGTGATTGGAGTCAGTGGCGCCATCACAACTGCGCATGCGCATCATGGCAGCGGGCAGCAGGCGGGGAACGGCGGCCGTTAGGAGCGGTGCCGGTGGCTATCGCCGCCGAATATGTCAGCGGCCATGTGGGGGGTGTGGCGGCCATTAGGAGCGGCGCCGCATCTGATTTTTTGAGCGGTTGGAATCATGTCAGTGTTGAGGTCGGGCTGAGCCAGAACACAGCCCGGCCTCAACTGCCAGCACTGACGTCACATCCGTTTAATTTCTGTCTCCACAATCCATTTTTGCCCCAGTTCGAATGAGGTGCCACTAAAGAGGTTTCACTTCAAAAATGGGACTGTCCCGGCTAAACTGGGACAACTGGTCACCCTATCAATGGAGTGTATTATGTCAGATATCTGATAACTCTGTACTGCTTTACAGGCAGGAAATTTTAATTTTATATATATGTAATGGGTATTCCCTGTGAATACAGACGCTACTGATGCTGTATATTACCTGTATAGCTCTCAGGAGCCTAAGCCTCCGCTCAGGGAGCCTGGGGTACATACATATAACAATCTCGTGGTGCAACGCCTCCACCTGGGAGGGATCCCAACGGAGTGGAAGGAGGTCCTCACAGGAAACAATCACGATAAGCACACGGGTGTAAAACAGGACTGGCTTTACTCACATATGCACATAACGTATACTCTATACCAATCACATTCAATGTTAGCGCTGCAGTAGGATATAACGTAACTCCCACTCCCACCCCCGTGTACCACCACACCGTGTCCACAGTATAACCCCCCTTGTCCCGTGGTAAGTGCTATCACTATGTGCGAGTACTCGTGTGGTGCATGTGCTTAACGATACCTGCCCAGTGCGATGGCACCTGGGCGTTCAACAGATCTTCGCAAAGGATCAGACGACTTCCGGGCGACGTCCGGTTCCTCCGGTGAGATGATCGGTCAGGGCGGTCCACCCCTGGATACAGTTCCGCTCTCTCTGCGGAGTAGGCTTGATCCCAAGCCTCTGGATGGGAAGCTCAGTGTCCGCTGTGTCCCTAACTAGCACTGTAATAGTAAGGGGCAGGGTCCCTAACCTGGGGCCTGTCCCTGAAGCAACACAAACTACTGGGTGGTTCAGGGCTAACTGGGCCCTAGGGGGCTGCTGGCCTAGTGCAGTGGGTCACTGAACCCTGCACCCTCACTTCCTTCCCCTTAGCCTCTCCTGGCGCCAACTGCCTGTCTCAAACCCTGCGAAATTTATCAATCTCCTGTGCAGGGAGATCCTGCTGCCCTATAGGCTCTCATGTGGGGTCCCCTAAGGCTCATGGGACTTGTAGTCCCTGCTTAGAGCCCTCTCCTGATTGGTCTGGGTTCGCGCGTTTATCACTGCGCATGCGCAACCTGTCTCCTTGCCTCCCATCGCTCCGTGCTACTGCGCATGCGTGCGCAATCCAAGATGGTGGCCCCCTCGGCAGGCACCACCGGGTGTCCCCGGCAACCGGCCACACGCGTCCCTGGCAACCCCCACACTACATGAAGAGGCACGCTCTGCGCGCACACGCCCCCCCCGCACCTCCCCGCGAGCGGCCGCTCTGCTCCCGACCGCCGCGGTGAGTACCCGGAGGGCGGTCCGCAAGGCAGAGGGGGACCTGGCTACATATATATATATATATATATATATTTTGACAAAAAAAACAAAAAAGCAGCGCCTATAGGGGTAAATTAGTGTGGTGTATAAATATATAATCTATTTAATTGTGTGTAATGAAACGACTAAGTGCCTATCCTAGTGGGTATATGTGAATCAATTATATAAATGAGTCAATAGTATAAAGTGTGCTAAAATATATTCATTAATAAATACCGATTAGTGATATGTGACACCCAATATAGATGCAATAAACAGGGTTACATATACAATGAAAAGGATAATATAATATGAAATATATAAAAATGAAAAACAATAAAAAAAGAGTGATACCAGTCCTCAATTTGATTGTCCAATAAAATTGAAAAATAAAAATAAAAATGCAAATGGTGTTGGGGGTCTCCGGCTGCTCTCAAAGTATTAACCACATCCGAAAGGAATCTGCAGAAGAAAGAGAGGAGAGAGCGCACACCCCATAGCGTAAAAACGTAAATTTATTGAGGGGAGGGGGGGATAAAAAATGCACTCACAAGGGTACAAGTTTTAAAAGCATATTGTGATATAATCACCACCATCCGGTAACTGCAACAGGTGCTGGAATAAATCCTCGGTCCCAAGATGGTATTGAACCACGTTGTTTGCAGGATGTCCTGGGCTTGGTGATGGTATGAAACGATTTCCAACGATACCAGGAACACACCGCCCTGCCTGGAGTTCTCTGCGATAGCCGGCGCTCAAATCAGTTGGAAGCTGCGCTCCGTGATGACGTAATGTCCTTGCGTGCGTGATTGCGCTCCCTGACGCGTTTCGTCACACACGGGTGACTTTTTCAAAGGGTTGTGAGACAGAGTGATACGTATGTCCGCATATATATACCCTAATGGATAATTAATAGTCCCTACAAGCAGCTGGGTAAACTCGTTAAAGTCATAGGAGCTTAAGTGGCTTTCAGGTGAATTAGTTCTTATAATGAGAGAGACACATGAATACATATATTAAATACCATATATTGATAAGAGCCGTTAGATTCTATCTATACTCTGAAGAGTACATAAACCAGATTATGCAATCAATATCAATTCGCAGTGGACATGACAATGTAAACAATTTAAAGAAAATTTAAAGAAAACATAAAGAAAATACATAGATTACAAATGGCACTTATAAATCATGAAGGTGTTAAACTATATGGATGTTGCCCAATAGGGAATTAATGCAAATGTGAATAATTACCCAGATTTAACAAGTGCCAATGATAATGCAAATAATAACAGGTGATAATAATAATCTAAAAACACTCTATAAACTTAAAAACCATGTCTCCTGCTGGTCTGAATTTGGAATTTGATTTGAAACCTTTTCTATAATGTTACTTATGCCCTGTTTCTTGTTTCCACAATAGATTTCATCTATTCCTATGAATCAACTATGCTTTATAATTAGCTAGTTTCCCTGTTCTGACTCATATTGTTTTACTTACTGCCTATTTGGTGTTTTTACCTGCAACAAGGTCGGTCACCTCAGGCCAGACTGCCCAGACAGGGACCGATCCGTGTTACCCCATACAGGGCAACGATCACCAGCTGTGAGGCTGGTTGCCCATGAGAGGTGCCAAACACAGCCGTGGAATCAACCCACTGAGGGACGTCCACGGGAGAACCTGCACTTGCCACCTCGGAACCAGCAACGATGTCCGGCAGAAGCATCTGCAGAGGGTGACCATCGGGGACAGGTAAGCGGACGGCTTGCTGGACTCCGGTGCCACCGTTACCCTGGTATGCCCTGATATGGTGTGGCCAGAGGATTTGCTCCCGGGCCCCCGGGATAAAAGTGACCGTGCAAGATGGAAGATCGCGGTCACTCCAGGTTGCCCGGGTCTTTTTGGATTGGGGTGCCGGTCGTGGCATGAGGAAGGTGGGGGTATTGCCCAGGTTAGATGCAGGGAACCCCCTTGGCAATGACCTGGGGCATGTTACCTGTGTGTTCACCACTGAGCTGGCCCCTGTTGCAGCGATCACCAGGAGCCAGTCAGCCCAGATGGCAGCGGAACCAACCCGTCCCCCTGCATTTGGGACCTACAGTTCCTGGGGCAGAGACCAGACAGGTAAGCCAGACCAAGTGGCACACTGACCCTGACTTATTGTTCCCTTTACCTGTTCCCGGTCCCCTCAACTTGGCCATGAAAAGCGGGTGGCCAGAGTCAGGTACCCAGTTTAGGGATGTGGTGCAATCAGACCCCTGCTTGGAGGGCATGACACTTCGGGCATCCGAGTCTAAGCTAAGGGACTGGTCTGATTACTTCTTGTGGCACCGCGGGCTCCTGTATAGAGAGCAAGGGATCACGGGGTTAGATGAGGTCTGGACCGGTAAACGACAGCTAGTGGCACCCACGGAGTATAGGCAGCATTTGTTGCGGGTAGCCCATTTAACTAGCGGTGCATCAGGGGGTCACTCGTACGAGAACCCGGCTGCTGCAGCATTCCTACTGGCCAGGGGCATCCAGGGCTGTGGCAGATTTCTTCTGGGCTTTTGATACCTCAAAAAAAACGGGGGGGGGGAGAGCTGGGACAATTGTTCTGGACACTGGTTTGGCCCAACTTCTGCATCCAGCTGCCATGCCCCAGCTGTGGCGGTGGGGCCTTCACCCCCAATTTTATTTCAGCGACTTGTACTGTATACTTCAACAAACGCTTATTTTTACAATACGTGGAGAGAAACCTGTGAACAAAACTGAACACACCTGGGAAATATGCTAATTTCTATATGGAAAGTATAGATTTACATAACCACTCATTATTTTCCTTATGCTAAGGTGGGGGCCCAAGTCCTACTCGCTGTTATGTCCGGTGTTATCCCACGTGCTGGGTGCTGGATCCGAAGGTCAGACAATATGACACAACACAACGTTTTGAACAACAAGAACGTATTTATCAAACCCCTATAAACACAGAGACCAAGGCAGAAATGTGATCTTTTATAGGAGGATCATCTACAAACAGTCACAATTCATAATGTCGCTGCACTTTTGTGTGCCAATATCTTTAACAAATTCCAAGGACCCCGTGTTATAAGGGCTTTGTGTGAGGGAACAAGATTAGAGCTCTTATGATCAGTGTATTATCTGTAGCAAGCCTGTCTCTTCACAAAGACTTCGATCGGCTGCAGCTCCGCTTCTGACTCCAACAGAGGCTCGTCGGTGGCCAGCTCCCCTGAGTGGATCTCCTCACAGACTGGTTTTCAGGTCGCTCTGAATCAGCCTGAAGTCTGTTCGGGTCACAGCATCTCTGCCCGCCGCGCCATTCTTACGTGACATTTTTCTTCCAAGCCACCACTATAGCGGAGGCATATGGCTAGGGTGACCAGATGTCCCGATTTTGCCGGTCGGTCCCGGAAATATCCCGGGTTTTCTCTCTTGTCCCATTTTTTTAGCCATGTCAGCAGCGGTGCGCAGCAAGGAGGAGGATGCGGCAGCCCGGCCGGTGAGTATTTTCTGCCAGGGGTTGGGCTACTTAGTATAACATGCCAGGCACAGGGGATTGGATGGAGGATGCCGGGGGCGGGACTTTTAATGCCAGGCCGCAGGGGATTGGATGAACGTAGGAGGATGCCGGGGGCGGGGATAAGCATGTTAAAGCTTAACTCACTTAATGAAACTTTGTGTGTGAGCGCTAATAAATAGTGACTCTCTGGGAAAAGGAAGGAATATAACAGAGCGTGTTCCTTTACCAGGCTGCGGGTCTGATTGGTGAAGAGCAGCACGATCCCTCGTATGTTCCCCTGCTCTCCATCACAGACTCATTCTGTAAAGTCCGTAACGAGCTCCGCATGATGGACCCGTCACTCACACATAAGGAAGGGAAGGAGAAAATGCAGCTGAGTTTTACATAGGACACAGGTCAGCACACATTGTGCTTCAATACATTGCACACACCCCTGGCAGTGAAAGGGTTAAAGGCTCAGTCCACTGTACTTATCAAAAAAATAATTTTATTTTAAATAACGTATTTATGTAATTGGCTTATGTGGCAGCAATTTTCACATATTTGATTCTCTCTGAAGCTCTATATAATTCTAATCTTCTCTGGCAATTTTTGTTCTTTCCTTTTATCTCTTTGTCAAATGAGGGCCGCAGAATTAATAGAAACAACATAACGAAAATAGGAGAGGAAAAAGTCTGGATCAATAATTGACCCAAATATATAATAAACTGAATTGATCCCATTATATAACAAAAAGGATTAGGTAAAGACCATAAGTATGCGCCAGGCATTTGGGCATTATTGAGATATTATTCTGAAAACTATTTAACACTTATTATACTTGTTAGATTATATATTTTTTGTAAATGGCTTAAGTCACCTAAATGTAACCTATTTTCTGGCTGTGAAGGAGTGAACACATTAAACATGCCATTGCCTTTAGAACATATTTGTCCTGGGAGGTACTGCACCTTAAAGCTGCAGTCCGTGCTCACTGGCATATTTATTTTCTTTGTTACTTATCTCTTCTTGCCCTTTCCAATACTGTGTTTTTGTAAAAATATCATGCTTCATTTAGGAGGTATAAGTGTTTGACCAGTGCCTAGAGATTAAGAAAATCATGAGGTTTTTTTTTTAACACTAACATATATATATATATATATATATATTTTTTTTAAGAATAAGACTTGCACAGGAGGCAATATACTAATTTTAGATGAGTTACATTCATATAAGCTTCTGGGGGGAGTGGGGGGGGATATTGCTGCTCTGTGACCTGTGCAAATGAGTGGGTTTGATTACTTCAATCATTTCCACACTTTTGTGATTATCATAGGTTCTTTCAAATGAAAGGTTCAATACACACGTTATTTACTGTATATACCATAATCTGAGCATTAGGGGGCAGGCTCCAAGCACCAGACCCTCTGCACTATAATAGGGGTAGGTGTTGGGGATATTGAGGATGTCAAAAAGGAAAATTACAATTTATAATGCATGCAAGTGAACAATCCTAAAGGTTAAGGAGGGGAAGAGAGAAATCCTACAGCTAGTTATAAAGGGTCCAAGTTTTGTCTGCTCTTGAACAGACATTGGGTCTTAGGCCTAGGACATGGTCAGCGCTTATGCGCTGACCCGTGCTGAGCTGTGCTGCTGCCCGGCACTGAGCCCCTGCAGCCGCAATGAGAGCGGCTTTAGCAGGGTATTGCGCACGCGTCAGCACGCTTGGGGAAGCGTGTGTCTGACGGCGTTTTGACATTTCCCCGCTTGCCGGAGCGCAGGGCCGGTCACGTGAGCGGTTCGCCTAATGAGGGCGAACCAGCTCCGTGACGTCACTGGCCCGCCCCCGGCCCGCCCCCTGATGGCGCGCTGTGTAAGGCCAGGGAAAGCACCTCTTTCCCTGAGCCTCAGCGCGCCTCAGCACATTTGAGACGCACTATGTCCCAGGCCTTAGAACAAAAGAAGCACAGGGAGCTTGACTCCGTGATCTCTCAATCAACATTTGGGAAACATGAAGGTTACTTAACAATATTACAAGGGTCTGGCAGCTTCTAACACCAGACGGTAGGCAGCTAATGTGACATGTAAAGATAAAGAATAGAGAGGGGATAGGGGAAGGGTTGGAGGGGGAGATGCAGGGAGCCCAAACTCACCAAAATAAGAGAACCAGAGCAGACAAAGGGGCAGTGCCATTTTCATGCCAAGGCACAGGCTGGAGGGCAGGACTTCTGGGTGTACTAGGGGGAGGTGGAAAAGGACAGCAGGCGGCTGGAAGAGAGGAGGATCTGCAAATGAGGAGTGGCCCAGTACCTGTGCTACTGTATAGAGGGGAGGGGCAGTCATTATGTTATAGTCAAAGAGGAGAGGCTGGTGACCTACGTAAGAGAGCAGGGTGGAGTTAGGCACCTGTCTTATAAAGGCGAGGTGAGGTACCTACAGTGTCTTATATTTTAAAATAGTAAAGTGTCTTATTTACCTGGCAGACGCCTCTATAACCTGCTTTCTCCTGTATATTGCAATTAGACTGTAAGCTCCTCGGAGAAGGGACTCCTTTTCCTTAATGTTACTTTTATGTCTGAAGCACTTATTCCCATGATCTGTTATTTATATTATTGTATTGTATGTCTTTATTTATATAGCGCCATAAATGTACATAGCGCTTCACAGTAGTACTACAGTAGCGACATACTTTATTAAAGTAAATGCCGGCGGCATGCCGGGATCTACCCCAGCTGCCGCCAGTCAGAAACGCGCGCCGCCGCGTTTCCCCCACGCACCCCCCCTCCACATCGTGCGCAATTACCCCCCCAAAGACACCCCGAACCCGGCTTCTACTCTGCCCCTCTGCTTCCCCGCACCCCCGCTTACCTAGATTTGAACTCCAGGGGTGTCGGGGAAGCCTGGGGAAGCCGGGGAAGATGGGGAAGCCGGGCGCGCTTGTGACCGTGACGTCACAGTGCGCCGCCACGCGCCGCGGCTACCCGCTTCCCAGCCTCATTCAGCCAGCGGCATTTGCTCGAATAAGAGCTGCCGCTGCTGTACATGTGGTAATCAAATAAATAACAGATAATATAAATATAAATATTATCTGTTATTTATTTGATTACCACGTGTATTACTACTGTGAAGCGCTATGTACAATAATGGCGCTATATAAATACATACAATACAATACAATATTGTCGGCAATGATTTATGTTAAAGTAGCATGTTGGGTTATGTTGTCTCTTACCCGGATGTCTGTTAAATAGGACTGAAAAATTAAAGTGCATTATTTACTCAGCTCTGCCATATAACCATGCGCACAGCTCTTTACAGTAAAAGTATATAAAATACAGAAGAATGTAAATGCATATAAAAGTAATCAGAGGGGAAATGGAATCCCTGCCATGCAGAGCTGACAATTGAATTTTCCCCGTGTCCAATTCTACCCCATTTCTGAGAGCTCAACCAGAAGAGGTTTAAACGAGGAAGCAATATTTCAGAGACAGAGTGGGGTTGCTGCTCTAAACGTGACTTGTAATTTGTTTTAACGAAAACAGAGCAAATACCCAGTATGTACCTGGCAGATACCTGGAATGCGCCGCTTCTCACCTCTGACAAGCCCCGTTGCGTTTGCCTTCCCAGCCTGGGTTCATGCCTGGCTGACGGGCGGCTGATCTGTTAAATGATAATGATTAGGATTTAATAGGCTGCAATGCTTCGCGTGTCTACCAGATGGCATAAATTCATGAATTGTAATGCAGTATATATATATATACTGTGCAGTATTGCAGCCAGCGGGAATAAAATGCTTCAATCCCTGCCTGGAAAATACCTCAATGCACTCGGGCAGAAAACAGTCACAAACCTCAATACACCCGGGTGTCTACTTCCACAGACCTGGTGGGATGAATGGGCAGCTCCAAATCTTTTATTAATGCTGATGATCCTGACGTGGAATCCGACTCACCCAACAGGGATGTCAATACCTCAATACAGGCCTCTTCCTGTGTATTGAAAACAACAATGGTGGGGTTAGTCAATTTGGTATTCGTATCTTGTATATTATAATGTCTATTCAAAGTTATTTTCCTGATGAAACTATTTAGATCAATAAAGAGTTGAAATGCATTGGGACCTGTATTAGGGGCAAATGAAAGACCCCTCTCTAATAAAGATCTCTCATATAAGGTCATATAAGGTCACTTTTGACAAATTGAATATGCTACTAGTCTTTGGTAACATTAATCTTCTTCTGTTTTCCTTCTTCCTCTGGACAACCCTACCTGCTCTAACTCCTCTGCTCCTCTTTTTCCCTGACCCAAAGGTCTGTTTGGGGCCTCGCGGTCCCAAAGGGGATATTGTTTGTCTGGATCTCTCCCTTTGGATCTCTTTTCCTGTCTGGGAGCATGGTCTAAAAAATGAGTAGACTTCTGTGTGTTTTTGGGCTCCTTGGACCTGGCACCTTTACCAATGCCAGGACGCAAGATGCAAAACCTGCACAATGCTCTACACAGCGGACACAATACAAATACCACACAGGAATCGGGAATACAAAATCAGAGGAAGGTTCACCTGTTCCTCCAGCAATGTTATGTACCTCATCATGTGCATGAAATGCCCAGGGGGCTGCTACTACATAGGTGAGACGGGGCAGGGGCTAAACAAGAGAATGAACCTGCATCGCCACAGCATCACACGCAGAACAAGAGACAGTCCTGTCGGCGAACATTTCTCTGACTCTGGCCATAAGATGAACGATCTGAGGGTTGCCATACTCGAAGGTAATCTTAAAACATCGAAAGAGAGATGGTGGCCTAAACAGAGATCGAAATTTTATGAGTCATTACTGACACAAGTGAACTCTCTTCCCATGAGCGCTAAAGGCCATGTCTGTACATACTGTGCTATATGTATGCACACACAGCTGTCTCTTACACATACAAATACTCCTTGTTTTTCCATCCCTATACACCAATAGGGACCACATAGTATCTACACACACTTTTAGTTTTGCTACAATCTCTCACATTTCCACACCTACCCACACCATTTATATTAATAAATTTATATTAACTCCCACTCCACACACACCTTTTGTAAAGCACTGTATACACTGTGGGCTCTACATTCATTTATATTCACACAGATACACACACACACTCTTACATCACTAACTTTCAGGAACCATTTAACAGCTCTAGCCATAAATCACATCCACACAGGGAAGGGGGGGGGGTCCAGAGGAAGAAGGAAAACAGAAGAAGATTAATGTTACCAAAGACCAGTAGCATATTCAATTTGTCAAAAGGGACCTTATCCAATCATGAGAGATCTTTATTAGAGAGGGGTCTTTCATTTGCCCCTAATACAGGTCCCAATGCATTTCAACTCTTTATTGATCGAAATAGTTTCATCAGGAAAATAACTTTGAATAGACATTATAATATACAAGATACGAATACCAAATTGACTAACCCCACCATTGTTGTTTTCAATACACAGGAAGAGGCCTGTATTGAGGTATTGACATCCCTGTTGGGTGAGTCGTATTCCACGTCAGGATCATCAGCATTAATAGAAGATTTGGAGCTGCCCATTCATCCCACCAGGTCTGTGGAAGTAGACTTGGAAGAAGATCTGAGTATTATACACTCACCATTTAAACCAAGGTCAGTCTTCTTCCCTTACCAATCCAAGGGGGGATTTGTGGACACGTTCTACAATCTGCTACTCCGTGACTTCGAGTCATTGTGTTCAAAATCTACAAAACTCAATCATAACTTATCCAAAGGTGAGTTGGACGCATTGAACAAGCTAAAGGCCAACCATGAGATTGTTATTCGACAGGCCGACAAGGGGGGAGGCATAGTCATACAGGACTTATCTGCGTACCTCCTAGAGGCGCGCAGACTCCTGGGTGACTCTGCCTCCTACACCTTGTTGGAGGCTGATCCAGTGGACGGCTATCAATTATCTTTGAAGGAACTCCTAACCACAGCACTGGGTGATGGTATTATATCGAAAGCAGAATTTAAGTTTTTGTATTCCACACATCCACGCACTCCCATTTTTTATCATTTACCCAAAATTCACAAATCCCTGCTCAATCCCCCTGGCAGGCCCATAGTCTCTGGGGTGGAGTCTATGACGTCGAGTCTATCTCAGTATGTGGATTATTATCTCCATCCCTATGTAGCTATGCTCAGGTCCCACATCAGGGATACACTCCATGTCATAGACTCCATCTCAGATATCCAGTGGAAATCCACTTATCTATGGGCAACATGTGATGTTACATCACTTTATACTTGCATAGATCACGCCAAGGGGATTGAAGCGATTAGATACTGGCTAGACAGGGATCCAACTTTTCCAGATAAACACAAGCACTTTATTCTTAATAGTATTCACTTTATCCTTACTCACAATTATTTTTTGTTTCAAGAAAACTATCACTTACAAATCTGTGGAACGGCCATGGGAACAAGATTCGCTCCTAGCTACGCCAATCTCTTCCTAGGGCACTTGGAGGAGAATTCTGTATGGCAAAACACCAACTTTGGAGCGGGTCTTGTTTACTATGGCCGTTTCATAGATGATATTATCCTTATTTGGGATGGTGAGGAGTCTGTTCTATCTGGTCTTAGCTTAACATGAGTGCAGATTCTGGCCTGACCTACTGGTCCTAACAATTCCCTCCTTTTTGTTCTCTAAAAGAACAAATACCCTTACTAGGTACTCTTCTCTATGACTATGGCCTTATGGGGACCAATAGTATCATAGACTCTGTTCATGGCCACATATGAATTATTAGTTGCATACATGGCGTGAGATGAAACTGAAGGTTTCCTTGAGACAAATGAAAGCATTGCACACTTAGCACAGTGAAAAATAACAAAAATTGCTGCGATTATGCTAAACACTACAATAAAACCATAGAGAATTTTCATACCCAATTCTCCGATCCAACTAGTGAGTCCTGACATCCAATTTAAGCTAAGGCCTGGGGATTCTTTACGCATCCTTGCCTGAATTTCCTGTAACTTATCCATATCTTTATGAATAGCGCCAGACTCATCCTCAATATAGGCACAGCACTTCTGTCCTACAAGTTTACAAACACCTCCTTGTGAGGCTAGCAGATAATCAAGAGCCATTCTATTCTGTAATAATACTGTTCGGATCTGCTCTTGTTCATTAGTCAAACGGATAATAGCATCACTTGTCTGATTAAGAGCATCATCAATATTTACCATAAGATCACTTAATTTAGAATAGAGATCCAAAATACCTAAACTAGGTATAAAAACCCTAGCTGCAATGCGGGTTGGACTAATGGTCCTGGTCAGATCTTTTCGATTTCTCAGCCTCCCTTGGCGTTTCGTCACACAAGGGTACGCACGCACGCAAGGACATTACGTCATCACGGAGCGCAGCTACCAACTGATTTTAGTGCCGGCTATCGCAGAGAACTCCAGGCAGGGCGGTGTGTTCCTGGTATCGTTGGAAATCGTTTCATACTATCACCAAGCCCAGGACATCCTGCAAACAACGTGGTTCAATACCATCTTGGGACCGAGGATTTATTCCAGCACCTGTTGCAGTTACCGGATGGTGGTGATTATATCATAATATGCTTTTAAAACTTGTACCCTTGTGAGTGCATTTTTTACCCCCCCCCTCCCCTACAGTACTGTATGTTAGGGCTTATAGGGGTTGTTGTTATACAGTATATATATATACAGTATATATACTGCATTACAATTCATTATAGGGGACAGCTTGAAAGAGAACAGCTCGCAAGCGCCCCCATGTGTATTTACACGGCATTGCAGTATTTCAGCCAGCCGGAATAAAATGCTTAAATCCCTGCCGGGAAAATAACGCAATGCACTCCGGCAGAAAACGATCAGAAACCTGAATACACCCGGGTATACCTGAATTCGCGGGACTAGCCGAACGAGAATAAAGTGTATCGGTACTGTAGCCAGACTTACCAATCACATGGCAGAGAGAGTGTGTGGTCTCGTGACCACACTGAATGCAGCATAAACCATGTGGGAGGTCCTGCTGAAAAGAATGTACTTTCACGGCAGGCACCTTCCCTTTCAGCATTTCATCTGCGGCCATGCGCACAGTGTGGCTGGCTATATCTGTATTAAGATATAAAATTGTATTTTGCCAAGAAAAACATGAAGGTACTGTACAGTGGACAACTGTCTAGATAGGCTGTATACGAAGGAAGTGTGTTATTCTATAAATCTGATAGATCCTTGGTTTAAGTCAAAGTATAATAAAAAATGATAGTTGCCTTCTGGTTAAAAAAATACAAAATAACAAGTGTACTCTCAACCAGAGCAGTTGTTAAATTTACAACTTCATTTAGAAACAAAGAAAAAATATATTCGAGAAAAAAATGTCAATGTCATAAAAAAACAGGACAGTGTCAGAAAAAGACAGAGAAACAGGATATAATAAAGGACTTAACCTTAGATTCCTGTGAATAAAGAAAAGTATATTCTGCAAAGACAATTTAAGTAATTACCTTTTCTCAGATAAGTGCAGTACAGGATTATATCTCATTAATTTATTGACTGTTCTACATGTTGGTATCCCTTTAATTCTCCTTTCTAGTTTAACCTCCCTTGCTGGAGCCTCATCACCCTCCCTTGGGACACTACCTATTAACACCATCTGCCCCTGCCTCCTCCATCAACAAACAACCCCACACCCCATCTTGATGAATTGGCAATAGCCCTATTAGAAAAATGTGGGTGATAGGCCTTCTGACCACAAAAACATGCAAAGTATAAACAGGGAAACCTGCACACTTAAAAAGATACACAAGGAGAGTGAGTAAATCAAAAGAATATATATAGTGAGAAAATATATAGATGAAATGAATCCAAATTTACAGGTGAGTGAGCTCAAAGACAAATGTGCCTTAAGCAAGAAACAAGATAATTGCAAATAAGTGCAAGATATATGCACCAAATACTTAACTAGGCTCACTCTAGATGATGTAGGACTAGGAATGGAAAGAGTATAAAAGGGGAGGCCCACTTTTATTATTTATTATTTACCGATTATTATTTTTCCTTCCACCCCACCTTCTATATCCCTCTCCACATTTTTTACTTTTGCACACTTCCCCTATCCCCATCTGTTTGCCCCTTTCCCCCTCCCCCTTGTTTGTTGGCTTGCCTACCCCATTGTAACCCATTTTTTTACTTACCAGTTCCCCTTTTTGTACTCTTTCAATGCCTAGTCCTACATCATCTATAGTAAGACTAGTTAAGTTAAGTATTCCGTGCATACAGTATATCTTGCACTTATTTTTCCTTTGTAATTGTGTACTTGGACGATATTTAAATTTTTTCTAAGTCCTTTAAAGAGCATGTAGGAAACGGGACAGGTAATGGCTGAAGTAGCCCAGCAGGGAGGTTTCTAGAAGTCTTAGTCCTGGCACAAGTTGGGCACGCAAGTACAAAGTCCTTAACATCCTTCTGCATCCGAGGCCTGTACCAATCTGTACGTTCTGTACCAATCCCTACCTCAGCCCCGCGGTCGCGCCTCGTTTGTGGTGAGCTACGCGTTACATTTATCATATAAATAAGCTTAAGGAGCATTTTACACAAGGTGGCATCAGTGCTGGCTATTTGTAGCCCACTGATGGGGAACCCGGCGAGCAATGCTCTGCCTTACCTCCCAGGAGAATCTAGGCAGGGGGGCACCGTAGAGCAAGTGGAGATAGGATTGCAGCTCAGTGTGCACAAAGGCCACAGGCCAAGGCTATGTTAGAGTAGCATAGGGTTCTGTTCATGGACAAGCCAGGCAGAACACATAATACTGATCACCCCGTACTCACCAGTGATCATAGACGCCTGCATAAGCATGCCTATCGTGTATCAGCAGAGGCGAAGGGCAGTATAGAGAATGAAGTAGAGGAGATGCAGGCCCAAGGGGTAATTAGACCATCTCAGAGCCCTTGGGCTTGTCTGGTAGACCTGGTACCTTAAAAGGACGGGACCACCCAGTTCTGTGTGGACTACCGGCAGCTCAACGCTCATACGGTGTCAGATGCCTACCATGTCCCACATGGATGAACTGCTAGATGAGCTCGCGGGGGCAAATTTTCTGACCACCATGGATTTGTACAAAGGCTATTGGCAAGTTCCTCTGACCCCGGAGGCAATGGAGAAGTCAGCTTTCATCACTCCAAGTGTCCTCTATGAATTTTTTTTATGCCATTGGTATGAAGAATGCCCTGGCTACCTTCCAATGCCTGGTCAATAGATTGCTGTAAGTGATGTAGTGTTACGCAAGGGCATACCTGGACGACATTGCAGTGTTTAGCAGCTCGTGGGAGACTCTCTTAGTTCATGTAGCAGCGGTGCTGACCAGGATTAGGGAAGCAGGGCGGACATTGAAGCCCACAAAATGTCTAGTAGGTATGGCAGAGGTATTGTACTTAGGGCCCTAAGTGTACTTGTGGGTGGGGGAAACCTGAAGCCATAACCAGCTAAGGTAGCAGCCATAGTTCAGTGGCCGGTTCCCAAGACGAAGAAGTCATGTCTTTTCTAGGCTATTACAGAAAATGTGTCCCGCAGTATAGCGCCCTTGCTACAGTAAACCCCTGACTGACTTGACTAAGAAGCGACTCCCAGTTCTGGTAGCTTGGTCTCCTGCTCCAATTCTAGCCGCACCGGACCACTCCAAAAAGTTCCTAGTGCAGACCGATGTCTCCGATTATGGTGTCAGCGCTGTACTCAGTCAAGTGGGGGATGAGGGGGTGAGCATCCTGTGGTGTACCAAAGCAGAAACTTTTGCCCTGCAAAGTGGTTTATGTCACTCTTGAGAAAGAGTGTTTGGGCTTTGAGGAAACTGCAGCCCTAACTGTATGGCCGAAACTTTACCGTGGACACGGACCACAATCCATTAAGTTGGCTACAACGGGTGTCGGGGGAGAATGACAAATTGCTTCGCTGCAGTCTTCATTGCAAGAGTTTGACTTTTCCATACAACACAAGAAATGCAGCGAACATGGAAATGCTGATGGACTCTCCCGACAGGACAGCCCTAGTGCGCCCAAAGCCTTAAGAGGTGTCCGGTTAGTCGAACCGCCGGTTGGGGTGGTTGCAACCAAGCCTTAATCGTGACGGGGTGGGGTGTGATGGTGAGGGGGTAACCAGGCTAATTAATAAAGGTCAAGCCCACTTGGTTGCCCCTGAGTCATGTGGTGGGGTCCTAGAGTGTTAACTCTTGGACCTGGCCGTTGTGTATGTACAGTACTGCTAAGCATTGTATGAAAATATGCGTCAATAAGAATTGTTGTATTTTTGCCTTTCCAGGAGTCCCAGCAAGCAGAGATTGCAAAGCTATGAGTTTCAGGGTGGGTTTTGCGGAGAATGTATTTTCAGATTGTGGCTATGTAGCGGGGTTCCAGAGTTACTGGGTACCCAAAAAGGTAGCCTGAAATCAGGTCAGATTCTCAGATATCTTGAAGCACAATGCTCCAGTCAAAATCCTACCCTGAAAATTTTCTTGCAGCTCACCGCCAGGAGTCCCTGCTTCAGCACGGACAAGAAAGGTAAAAAGGGGCAAAGGGATTTGTGTATCCCGGGTATAGTCAGGGGTCCCTGGTTTAGGGGGAGTCCCCGACGGTATGTGCCCAAACCCCTGGACCCGGTATAGGAGTTTGGGGTATCTCCAACCATGTTTACGGTTGCTGGAGTAAAATTATTTCTAAGTCCAGCTACGGTACAATTGAAGCAGCCATGAAAGTTAACCTAAGCATTATTTGAAGCAACTTTTATTAAATCTTCTTATAGAAAGGTCTAGGAGCTCTGAAAATGAATGTGCACATCTTTTCAATAGATCCTAGGGGATGAGGGACTTTAAAGAATTTTGCATGATTTTTATAAACATGGTGTATAACAGCGTATTTGTGTATGCCCTGTATATGAACTAGGGAATTTCCAAGTTGTTGTTCGAGAGACCAGTTTGCAACAAGGCTTGGTGCCACGATGTCTGGACGAGTCCCGGACTTGAAAGTCTCAGAGATGCCAAGGTGTTAGGGCGGAGTACTGGAGATAAACTCCTGTACCCATGTCCTGACATGAATAAGGGCTATTCAGCAACCATTTGCCCAGCCCCAGAATCTGAGGAGCCTGGCACAATGGGGGGGTCATTATGTTAAGTGGCAGAGAGAATAAAATTAGTACGCACGGTCCCAAAAATCTTGCAATGTCCCAAAAGTGTAATTGAATTTCTCTCTGCAGCTCCTCACTCTCGTGATCAGCGGGGCAAGCAACCGAAGGAACAAACATATATAGCTGGGCGCATAAAGCGAAAAAAACACACCATCAGTACAAATAAAAGGGTACTTTATATTTATAATATGCAACGATATAATAACATTTACATAAAAGACAGGATCACAGTAAATCCAAACATCTAAGGGGAAGTCAGAATGGGAGGGGTGTTGGCAGGCAATTAAAAAGGCAAGGTCTCTATTGCCTATTCAGTAAACACTGGTAAAAGCAGTTCTCTCAGCTCAAAAAACAACCCTAACCCTAACGTACAGACTGCCCACAGAGAGGGAAATCCACAGCTGCCCGGGGAAAAAACGTGGTAACGCTCTCTCATTGCTGCGTGTGACGTCACCTCTGCGCGTTTCGCATCATACGATGCTTCATCAGGAGGTATAATTGACAGTCAAGACGTCCAGTAAAAATAGGGGAAGGTAAAGCTTGCCCACCAATAGGATTTGCTCATTCCTCTTGATACATTATTGGTTACTAGGCCAATTCAATCAGTGTTATATCAACAGGAAGCCTAACATAAGGCTAAAATGAAATACAATAAACAGAGCACATATGCAAAAAGAATCACAACAGCCTAAATGAAAACGCTGAAACTCAAACCATATGAATAATATAAACTAAGGAAAACGTTGTATGAAAAAAAATTGTTGTATGAAAAATAATAAAATAAGGAGAACATTGTATAAAAAATAAAATAAACACAATAAATAATATCATGACAAGTATGACTCAGAAAACATAATAAATCAGTAGTAAAAACTATAATTAATGAATAATGATAATAATAAATAATAACCAACGTTGTATATAAATGAAATAAATACAATCAACAGTGGACATATAAAAATAAAAATAAATATTAACAATACTATAGGCACAAATGACTCAGAAAATAATACCAAAAAGGATACAAAAAACATAAAAGGATACAAAAAAACAATGCAATACAAAAAATAAGATAATAAATAAAAAGTAGACAAAACATAAATTCGGTAGTACAGATAATAATAACATTAAAATACAAAAAATTAAAAACAACCATATTCATATTATACAGTGTATTTATAATGAAATCACGAATAGGGGAATTATTTTAAAAAAGGAGTAAACTCTAATAATTCGTTGAGTCCATTAGGTGATTTAGTCCCCAACATATGTATCCAATACTGTTCCCTCTGCAGTAGTTTATTATCTCAATCCCCTCTCCTAGGGTCTCTTGGGACCACTTCAAGGCCTCTAAATTTGAATCCCTTTGTTTGGCCTTGGTGATAAGTAAAAAAATGTTGTGATAGATTATGAATTTTCCTCCCTTTTGTTAGGTTTAATTCAGCATTTTTTATCCCATTTACATGTTCCCCAATCCTTATTTTAAGGGGCCTTATAGTCTTCCCAACATATTTAAGAAGACAAGGACATATAATGACATATCACAAAAGATGTTAAACAACTTATAAAACTGCAGAATGGGACGTTCAACTTGATATTTATCACATATGTTTTTATCCCGTGCCAGAAAGGGACACATAACACATCTACCACATGGGTAGTTCTCTTGTGGTTTAATTAGAAAGTTATTCAGCGAAGGTTTAGGTGCGCTTTGTTTAAGTGCGCTTGGAGCCAAAATATTCTTAAGATTAGTAGCTTTCTTAAAAGCTATTTTGGGTTTATCACCCAACATATTTTGTAAGATAGGGTCCATCTCTAAAACCTTCCAATGTTTTTGAATAATTTTTCTAATACAAGTTTCTTTATTACAGAATGTAGTCACAAATAGTGGTGTATTTTCATATTCATCATCCCTTTTATTATTATTTTTCATTTTGGGACGTTGTGACTTAGGGATCAATAAAGATTCCCTCGGATAAACCCTACTTCTTTGGATAGATTTCTCAATCAAAGCTGGGTTATACCCTTTTTCCATAAACCTCTTACTTAGAACATTAGATTGTTCTTCAAAATCTCTTATTTCTGAACAATTTTTTCTCACTCTCAACATTTGGCTATAGGGTATATTATTTAGCCATTGTTGTGAATGATTACTTGTATAATCTAAATAAGAGTTCACATCAACTTGTTTACAAAACGTTTAACTAACAATACACCTGTTCACTATCTTAAGGTTGAGGTCCAAGAAGTTAATCTCTTTTGGGTTATTTTCTCCATTTAGAACAATATTTTTTGTATTACTGTTCAAATAGTCAATAAACCTTGTCAGCTCGTGAGGTGTCCCTGTCCAAATTATCAGTATATCGTCAATAGGGAACAGGAATTCATATGGAAACTAAGTGAGTTCAGTCGATATCTTCTTGCGCCATAAAGCATTTATCTCACTTAAAAACACTTATCACTGCTTTGTGCATAACCCTAAATGTGTTCTATCTAACGTCCCAACTGCAATGGCAACTTGTATGAGGAAATAAAAAATAAATATAGTGTTCGAGCTAGGAAATTATTGCTTTTTTTGCTTCCATTTTAGAGCAACTACTTGACCCCTGCCCCATTTTGATGGTAACGCAATTGTTTTATAAACATTTAAGTTAAGTTTTATTGCAACATCGCGCGTTTCTATGATGGCACAATAATTACTACATAGTTATATTTTTGATATTTACTTACGTCTTAAAAAGTTTGATGGAAGGAGATTATTATGCCATTTTTCAATAGCTTAATGTACCTGGGCCTTTGAGGTGACCAGATACAAAATGTTTGAAGCGGGTTAGACTTTGCACTTAACAGAGCTACTAGAATTCAGCTTTTTGTAAATAAAATTACCCAGATTTGCCGACCCAGAATGAAGCTTCTTCTAAAAAAGAATTTTCCACAAGGTTTGGACATGATAGGAGGGCTTAGAGAAAATCAAAACATACACATTTGATCATTAAGGGATCTTTACACACTCACAGCCACTAGAATATACCCCTTTGTCTTGTTAATGCATTTAGGACCACTGAGGACCTTTTTCGTATTTTACAACTTCTAAAATGAGTGCTAGATCATATTTATAACTTTGGGAAATCACTTTCTACATTGCATGGACGTGGATCATTGTGTTGTATACCCTGAAAAATCAAACTAGAGAGATAATGAATATTATACCTGCAATAAATAATACAATATTATTCTATTTTAATATATACAGTAGTGTGTACTGTATGTAGTGCTTTTTTCTATGCATTTTAATTATGGTATAAACACAGTTTATATTGACCACTAAAGTACTACATGTGATGCACTGCCCAGCATTAATTGGTGCACTAAAGCTGGCTTATTTTATCCTCCAATTTAGGGGAATATCAGACAGGAGGTATTTGCTTTTATTTACTGCACACCTACTGTATATATTTTTAAATTTTGAAAATGGTCCACCTAACCAAAATATCATATATACAAAATTAGTTCAGTAAATTATCTGACATACAGTTATCATCAAAATGAAATAAGTGATACGGTATCATTCCCATAAGAAACAGCTATCTGTGATATAAAAACACCTTCAACACTTACACGTTATTCATAGCACATTAAGCGAAAGTGGTCATCATTAGCAATGTTTGATAACAGACATTCCACAAATTGTTTTAGGCTCAATGACCTTTCAAATGTTCCATTTCAAATGTTTTATGCACTTTTCATTGTGATCTCCAGAGATTTATTACTTATTTAAATGCCTTTTTTAGCCTAAAGCTAAGGGATTCTGCCAAAACTGTATGCTCTTTTCCAAAGTAATGATCCTTGAAATTAAAAACATACACACGTGTAATAGCAATAAACAATTTTGGCTGCTAACATTAACATTCACAGTTTCAATTATTTTTGTGTAGCCAAAATGATACTGTAATTTTTTTTAAACTCTGTTTAATGTTGAATTCCATTGAATTTATAGTGATTTGTAACCAAATGGTCAGCCTTATTCTCACTATATATATATATATATATATATATATATATATATATATATATATATATGTATATATATATATATATATATTTAAAGAGGTCAAGTCAATTATGGGGTAACCAATGGTTTGAATGTTTTCAGTGCATGGTTGTCCTCTTGTGCTTTTGTCATTAAATTATTAATTGATTTAGCTGCATCATTAAATTAAGTAGAAATAGTAGTGTTAGTCCAGTTGGGAAAGTGCAGAGTAAATGAGTATTTCACTATTAGGTGATGACTTTTGGTATTTGGACATAAAAACAAATATTATAAGACATGCTTTATAGAATTTTTTTTCTTCCTCAGGTCAAATACAACACAAGTATTGCAGACCTGAGGAAGAGTGTGACCTCTTGAAAGCTTGTCTTATCATATCTATTGTTAGTCCAAAAAAAAAAGGATCACCTAATACTAAAGTGCTGTATCATTGGTAAATACTGTATCAAAATATTGGATTTTCTTTTCTATGATAAATCAGGTGCTTTTGTTTGCATCCGTTTTGAAACGATCAAAGTCTACAACTTTTCAAAAGTTTATCAAAGTCTCCCAATTTCAAAACTGATGCAAAAAAGTAAATTCAATGTATAGGGATATACAGTTAAAAACAACCCCTCCAAGAAAAAATAAGTAAAAACAGTAAAAAAAAAAAAAAGTACATGATAATAAAAAATGTATTCTACCAGTAGTAGCCCAAGTGTACAGTTAGCCACTTTAAAGCCATGCTTGACAGACCCTAAGGTATGTTAAAGGGTTAATATACTAGCTACTCTAACATCCCTATAACTGGTCTGACTATCCTATAGGGGTCTGTAAAGCATTTTGCATCACCATGGTTTATTGAATTACATGGGAATTAGTAATTTTTGGATAATTACTTATTTTCATGCTCATTTGCATACACATTGTGTGAAAAATATTGAAAAAATAGCAGCATTGTTAAAAAGCCTATTTTCCTTGCTTTACCATTGACAATATTGCTTTAGTTAATAGGTAGTTAAGAAAAATGTGCTATATCCCGAGTTTTTTCAATATCGACTTTTAGTGAATCGCAATACACTATTGCTGATGTCATTATCTTCTTAAGTACTTCTAGTCCTTACAAAGGAAAGTACAGTACATTGCCCAATGAAGATCTCAGATCTTTGCAGTAACAGAAAAAATGTAATGCAAGGGTGCAACGTGGAGACGGGAAGGAAAACTAAAAAATTGTTTGTATAAGATGCTTGATATTTTTCAGTATGTTCATTAAATGTTGTCATCTTTAAACAACCTCTTAGCACCTTGCCAATAGCTTTTTTAAAAAATAAGGTTTGTTCTAAATTCTGCTACTGCGGGCAATCATACAGTAATAAAGCCCATGGTCAGGGTGCCTTACCACGATTTCCATGTGGAAACCATAAAGTCAAGTATAATAGCATTTATTTAAAAAAAAAAATCTTATGTATTTGTGAGCCGTTTGTTGAGCACTTTTAGGATAATTTCTCTGCAGTATTGTTTGGGGAAGTACTGTTATACAAGATATACCTTTGAAAGGTAACTTTTATATACATTTTATATATACATAACGTTCTATAGCTGAAGCTTGTAAACTTCCAGCTGGGGTAAAGTTTATTGGACTGTATTACTGTAGAAAGGTATAGAAAAAGAGGAAGCATAAAGAGACATCTCTGGTAAGTTCTTTCTTCTTTCTTTTCTTCTGTCTTCTCTTCTTTAGCATCCAAAAGAGCCGAGATGTTGTCCCGACGTCTTCTTGGGGTCAAATTAGACAGAACAGGCCTTATATAAGGCCTGTGACATCACATTTTTGTGTCAAATGGTACATCCTCAATCCGATTGGTTGGTGTACCATGTGACAGCTCCCGTTTTTTTTTAAAGGATGTGAGATCATCTTAAAGGGAGGAAAGCCCGCAAATCAGGAAGGATATGATTCCCTTTCTTTAAGATGACATCACATCCTTGAAGAGAAAACGGACAAGGTAGGAGAAAAAAGAAGGAGTACACAAAATATAGTGGTTTCAAAAGATTACCAAATGTATTAATGCATCAGAGCGTTATGTGGTAACGTTTCAGGACACAAAGTCCCTTCCTCAGACCTAACACCTCAAATGTGACAAAGTAAGTACAGACAGCACACACTATTTAAGAAAGTCTGTGTAGCAATAACGGGTGCAGACGGGAACAGAGAGGACCCTCGTTCCTCTCAAATAATCATTTAGAACATAAATGTTCCCAGCACACCAAGAAAAAAGAACTAATAAAGGATCAGCCAAAAAGTCAAATTTAATTAAACATTAACGATGCATATAACGTCAAACAGCAACAGAGGGACAACATATATATACGGGAACAGGGACAAAGACAGGGATGGGGAAGGAAAGAGAGGAGAGGAAGAAAAAAACACAGGAAATAAAAAGTGCAGGGCAAGGGGGGCAACGTAACGTTTCGGGGTACAGACCCCTTCTTCTGGCCCGTTCCCTGGTAGACCGAAGTTACCTGGTACTTCCCTTACCCTGTGACTAGGTCCCTGAAATACACAGTGACACACTGACACTAAATTACAAAGGTAAATGAAACAATGGAATAACAAAGATATATAAAGAGCTACTGCTAGTACTCAAATACAGTGACACACTGACACTAAATTACAGAGGTAAATGAAACAATGAAATAACAAAGATATATAAAGAGCTACTGCTGGTACTCCAAGCAAAATACAGGTAAACTGGGAAGCACAAATCTCATGCTGGGAACATTTATGTTCTACCTAAAAAGGGACAAACAGTAGCACATCTATATATACCCCCAAATGTCAAAACAATTACCTTCCCCAGGCAACACCTAAAGTGCAGGGCTGCAGACAATCTTACAACCTGATTGTGCATGCCCCCAACGTCTGACGTCACCGCGCGGCGCCGCGTCATGACGCACGTGACGTCACAACGCGATGATGTAATTCGGCCCAGCGACGGCCCACAGGAGGAATGAAAGAAAGGTGTGTCCTGTAAACAGTTAAAAGATGTCTGCCCACAATGACTGACTGCGTCACGTGGCGGGATGTCACGACGCAAGTGACATCATGACGTAAATGCGCAAAGATGTCTGGTTGCTAGGGCAACAGTCAACAAAAGACAGGAAAAAACATAAAAATACATAAACAGAGTAATTTGCTAAATGATAATATGGCAGGACTATTCTTGAAGCATGGAGAGGAGCAAATAGTAGTGCCATGATGCACTACTGTTGCATTCTAATGTTGTGTCCACTTTAAACAGTTGCTGACAGTCCTTTTTGAAAAGAAGTACATATGTATGAGAAAAAAGCTGGAAATAATATGAAACTTTGTTAGAGCATCCTGCCAATGTTTGTAAGTTTACTGCATGTATTCTTAGGACATTCTTTGTGACAAGATAGACAACCCACAAGGGATGGATATCCATTTCTATACACATATACATAGGAACAAATTTGTTAGAGTAACCTTGGAATATTATTAAATATAGGGCAGTGGTAGATTAGTTGAGAGACCCTTAGCAGTCCTGGTCATATTGGGGATCATAACCATAGCCCCGTATTGGCCACCCACAAAGAGTTGGGTCTACTTAGGAAGCTGACCCGTTATTATAGGAACCAGTGAAGCTCCAATCTTTCATTCATACCCCAAGGGGCAGCCGTATCCAGTGTATGGGTCCACTTTGCCTCTTTCTGTAAAATAATTCTTTCTCTATCCCCTCCTCTACGGAGGGGTTTCACATGATCAATCGCTTGATACCTTAGCTGCGGGATGTTATGTCCTTTTTCTCGAAAGTGTCTTGCCACTGATGTATCTGATAATGGGTTTCTGATGTTACTCTTATGTTGTGTTATACGTTCCTCAAGTGAATGAATAGTTTTCCCTACATATAACATCCCACAGGAGCATTTTAGTAGATATACGATGTAAGAACTTAGGCATGTGTAAAAACCATTGGTTTTAAATTGTTTCCCCATATGGGGGTGACAGAAGTGCTCCCCCCTTATAATTCCATTGCAATGGATACAGCTTCTGCAAGGGAAGGTTGCCGAATTGGGGTATTGTCAAGAATGTTTGATGTGCGGTTTTCAATAAATCGGCTTTGACCACTCTATCCCTGATGTTACGTGGCCTTTTATAGGCAAAAATGGGTGGGTCTTTAAACAGATGGCAAATGGTGGGGTCACCTTGCAAGAGGTGCTAATGCTTTGATACTGCTCTCTTAATTTGCTTTGAAGCTATACTATATGTAGTCACAAATGGCACACCTTCCCTTCTTGGCTTAGGATTCTGTTTCAATAATTCCCCTCTAGTGAGATGATCTACCTTAGTCACTGTTTCCTTAATAGTTTTACTACTATAACCTTTGTTTAGGAATTTCTTCCCCATTGTTTCTAACTGCATGGGTAACTTGGTAGTTTCTTTTACAATTCGTTTGACACGAACAAGTCGGCTATAGGGTAGGCCTCTCTTTAGACTATGTGGATGGAAACTGTCTGCTAGAAGTAGACTATTACTGTCAGTAGTTTTCACATATAAATCAGTTGTTAAAACATTTTCATTAAGGGATACCGTGACATACAGGAAGTTAACCTCTGATCTGCTATGACACATGGTAAACTTAATGGTACTATGGCATTGCTTATTATATGCAACAAATTGCAGCAACATGTCCACATCACCTACCATAAACACATCATCGATGTAGCTCTTCCAAATATGTTTGTTCCCTGTGTATTCATGTTGATTCAATATGAAATTAGCCTCAAAGTCTGCCATAAAGATGTTTGCATAGGTGGGGCCATATTCGCCCCCATCGCAGTATCCTGGACTTGTTCATAATAGTGTGAGTGTAAGGTCAGTCTTTGTGGGCAGACATCTTTTGACTGTTTACAGGACGCACCTTTCTTTCATTCCACCTGTGGGCTGTCGCTGGGCCGAATGACGTCATCGCGTTGTGACGTCACGTGCGTCATGACGAGGCGCCGCGCAGTGATGTCAGATGTCGGGGGGGTGCACAATCAGGTTGTAAGATTGGCTGCTGCCCTGCACTTTAGGTGTTGCCTGGGGAAGGTAATTATTTTGACCTTTGGGGGTATATATAGATGTGCTACTGTTAGTCACTTTTGAGGTGTTTGGTCTAAAGAAGGGACTTTGTGTCCTGAAACGTTACACATAACACATAACGCTCTGATGCATTAATACATTTGGTAATCTTTTGATATCACTATATTTTGTGTGCTCCTTCTTTTTTCTCCTACTTTGCCAGTATTTAGGATCCAGCTTTGGGACGCCAGGATCATCGGAAAGTGAGCACCAAAAGCAAACACCTTGTTAATTTTCTTTAAACAGTGGTGTGCCATTTATAATCCTTTTTGTATTGCCGCTTGACAGTCCCAGCTGTATATAAGTGAGCACCCATTATGTAATTTTCTGACATCAGTTCAATTACTGAGAACAGAGCAGAATTGTTCAACTATACACAGGTTGAAATAGATCAGCTTATACAATCTGCGGTACCCTCTACCACCCCAGGCTTTCTAAACAGAGATAATCAGAGAACTCTTACACGCAGGCTCGAAGGACTCACTTAAAAAGAAACTAGTTACCAACTACACCAAACCACACTTTTGGAGTATATCAAAATCAGACGGATCCCACGTGGATTAAGAGTTAATTTAAGACCATCATTATGTAAAAATAATAAGAACCACAATCTGAAGTGGTTTCAAATCTTAAATAAATGCTCACTGGACCTTATGGTTTTGACAGTGGGGAGTTTGGAGCAGGCTCTGGAGGACATTAAAAAAGATCTTACCAAAATTAAAGAGGAGTTACTGTAGATCCACAGCTTGATCAAGAGCAAAAGACTGAAACCTTTGGTGAACTTAAGGCACTGATCGACAACTTTAGGAAGGACGTTGAACAATTTAAATTGAGAAAATTTAGACGAGACACGTTAGATTATCAATTTGACAGAGTTTACACCTGGAAAGCGGTTGATAAGCCGAATCAAAGGAGACAACACCCCGAACAAGGGCAGAGGGACACAGCCACACTATCGAGCCAGGATACAGCATCCGCATCATCAGAGAGTGAGGATACACAGCAAGTGAACCAGAACAGGAGATTCCTTTTTTAGGAGATCACGTGGATACACCGATCCAAAGAAGAGGACCAGGCGAGGTCGTAAAAGGAAAACCCACACCAGTATCGAGAGTCCAGACGAGGAGCACAGTCAAGGACAAACGATGGTGAACTTATCATCTTTCCCCATAACTGACACTCAGCTTGCTGTCCTTAAAAAGGGTTTGGGTTTTGTTCCCACATATAGCGGAAACTGCTTTGAAACTACAGTCGAACTGTTTAAATTCTTTTGTGCTATTAATCTTAAAATTCTATTTTCAGACAAACACCCAAGGGACGGGGAAGCCATCATAGCCCCCGCGGACGACCGTGAACAACAATTAACCATGGGACTACCGGGAACCTTTGACACTGGTAAATGCAAGAAAAAAAGCACTTTTAGTCCAACGATCCTACACCCCACACTACATACCTTCAGTATGATGGTGAACAGTGAAATGAATAAGATAAGTTGGGAAAATAAACGCCAAGTACGCAATAATATGACCAAGGAACAACATAAAGCATTAACAGATTTACAGACAACACGAAGATTGGCATAAAACCCGCCGATAAGGGAGGTGCAATAGTTGTCCAGGATAGAACTGATTATCACTCAGAAATTTCACATCAACTCAGTAACAGATAGCATTATAAAATAATAGCTTATGATCCAGTTTTTAAAATTACAAAGGCATATTAGCAAAATTATTACAGAAGCATATACAAACAACATCATAAATACACACCAAAAAGATTTCATGATCACAAGAAATCCAATCACTCCGGTATTATATACCTTACCAAAAATTCATAAAAATTTAATAAAACCACCGGGGAGAACCATTGTGGCTGGAACAGATTCTGTGTTCCAGCCACTCGCGATCATTGTGGAAAAACTACTACAGCCTCTGGCTAAAACTACTCCAGCTTATATTAAAGATACAACTGAGTTCCTACAGATTGTTGACCAAATCACACTCCCAGAGACGGAGGTGTGGCTCTGTACCTGTGATGACTCAGGGGATTCCTTCCCCTTCTTGTCCCTCTCTCCCATCTCCTGTTACTCCCTCTGCTCCTTCCCTCTCCTCTCCCTTGCCTTCTACCTCTCTCCCTTTGCCGCAACACGTGCCCCACAGGTCTCGCATACCGATGCGGTCCCTGAGCCCCTGCTATGATGCTCCCCGCTCCGTCTCTCCCGCGGTGCCCGCATTACCTTCCCCAGCTGTGACATCCACTCCGTTACCTTCTCCCAGCGTGGTGCCCGCGGCGCGGCGCTCCGCGCGCATGGTGAGGCGGCCTGTGCGTGCGCTTCCTCAATCCACAGAGGGCGCATGCACACGCTCCTCCTCTGGGCTCCCTGACCCGTCGTCTCCCTGCTCTCGGTCCCTGCGAGCCATCTCGCTGTTGCAGCCCATGCGTGCGTCTCCTCAGCCCATGAGGGCGCGTGCGCACAACCCTCCTCTGGGCTCTGTGCCCCTTCTGCGTCCTCCCCTCAGTCCTTGTGGCCGTCTCTGTGTTACAGCCTGTGCGCGCGCATCCCCAGCTTACAGAGGGTGTGCGCACATGCTTCTCTTATCCTGTCTCTCATGCATCCGCCTCCCAAGCCCTGCAGGCCATTCCCCTGACTACTCCTTCTGTCTCCTCCTCTTCTCTCCCTGACCTATCCCTATCATCTCCCACTTCTCTCTCTACTCCTCCCCTCTTTCCTATTGGTATGCCCTCCTTTATAACCCCTGTCTGTCCACTTCTTCCTCGCTCTGCATAGTTCCTATTTCCCTGTGTGTACCTGACCTATGCTGCGCTCCCTCTGTGTCCCTGCTGTTTCCTGCTCCATGTGTTATCTTGGATTTCCCAGGCTTTTGACCCCTGCTTGTCCTGGACTACTCTGCTCTGTGGTACCCCTTTGAACCTTGCTACGTACACTACTTCACTTACCTCTGGCTTCCTAGGACCTGGCTTGTACTCTGACGATTCTACCCTCTGGACTTCTGGACATTGGCACACGGACACGACTATTCTTACGGACACCCCCAAGTGTTGCAAGTATCATACTAACTCTCTTCCAACAGGCCCAGCAACGCTATACCACACTCCGGGCTTGCTCCCACTGCTGTGGGTGTGTGGTGTTATACCGTTCCCACCTCGTACTGGGGTCCTGCCAGGTCTGCGGGCATAAAGGCGTGACAGTACCCTAGATGTACAGAGTCTCTACACGGCAATTCCCCATAAGGATGGCCTACAAGCCACAATGAAGGCATTACAGTCTAGCATTCTCCCAAAACCACAATGACTGACCTTACACTCACACTCCTCAAATTAATTCTCACTAAGAACTACTTCAGATATAATCATATCTATTATGAACAAGTCCAGGGTACTGCGATGGGGGCGAATATGGCCCCCACCTATGCAAACATCTTTATGGCAGACTTTGAGGCTAATTTCATATTGAATCAACATGAATACACAGGGAACATACATATTTGGAAGAGCTACATCGATGATGTGTTTATGGTGTGGGTAGGTGATGTGGACAGGTTGCTGCAATTTGTTGCATATATTAACCAATGCCATAGTACCATTAAGTTTACCATGTGTCATAGCAGATCAGAGGTTAACTTCCTGGATGTCACGGTATCCCTTAATGAAAATGTATTAACAACTGATTTATATGTGAAAACTACTGACAGTAATAGTCTGCTTCTAGCAGACAGTTTCCATCCACATAGTCTAAAGAGAGGCCTACCCTATAGCCAACTTGTTAGTGTCAAACGAATTGTAAAAGACATTACGAAGTTACCCATGTGGTTAGAAACAATGGGGAAGAAATTCCTAAACAAAGGTTATAGTAGTAAAATTATTAAGGAAACAGTGACTAAGGTAGATCATCTCACTAGAGGGGAATTATTGAAACAGAACCCTAAGCCAAGAAGGGAAGGTGTGCCATTTGTGACTACATATAGTATAGCTTCAAAGCAAATTAAGAGAGCAGTATCAAAGCATTAGCACCTCTTGCAAGGTGACCCCACCATTTGCCATCTGTTTAAAGACCCACCCATTTTTGCCTATAAAAGGCCACGTAACATCAGGGATAGAGTGGTCAAAGCCGATTTATTGAAAACCGCACATCAAACATTCTTGACAAAACACCAATTCGGCACCTTCCCTTGAAGAAGCTGTATCCATTGCAATGGAATTATAAGGGGGGAGCACTTCTGTCACCTCCATACGGGGAGGCAATTTTAAACCAATGGTTTTTACACATGCCTAAGTTCTTACATCGTATATCTACTAAAATGCCCCTGTGGGATGTTATATGTAGGGAAAACTATTAATTCACTTAAGGAACGTATAACACAACAAAAGAGTAACATCAGAAACCCATTATCAGATACATCAGTGGCAAGACACTTTCGAGAAAAAGGATATAACATCTCGCAGCTAAGGTATCAAGTGATTGATCATGTGAAACCCCTCCGTAGAGGAGGGGATAGAGAAAGAATTATTTTACAGAAAGAGGCAAAGTGGACCCATACACTGGATACGGTTGCACCTAGGGGTATGAATGAAAGATTGGAGCTTCACTGGTTCCGATAATAACGGGTCAGCTTCCTAAGTAGACCCAACTCTTTGCGGATGGCCAATACGGGGCTATGGTTATGATCCCCAATATGACCAGGACTGCTAAGGGTCTCTCAACTAATCTACCACTGCCCTATACTTAATAATATTCCAAGGTTACTCTAACAAATTTGTTCCTATGTATATGTGTATAGAAATGGATATCCATCCCTTGTGGGTTGTCTATCTTGTCACAAAGAATGTCCTAAGAATACATGCAGTAAACTTACAAACATTGGCAGGATGCTCTAACAAAGTTTCATTTTATTTCCAGCTTTTTTCTCATACATATGTACTTCTTTTCAAAAAGGACTGTCAGCAACTGTTTAAAGTGGACACAACATTAGAATGCAACAGTAGTGCATCATGCCACTACTATTTGCTCCTCTACATGCTTCAAGAATAGTCCTGCCATATTATCATTTAGCAAATTACTCTGTTTATGTATTTATATGTTTTTTCCTGTCTTTTGTTGTCTGTTGCCCTAGCAACCAGACGTCATTGCGCATTTACGTCGTGACGTCACGTGCGTCGTGACGTCCCGCCACGTGACACCGTCAGTCATTTTGGGCAGACATCTTTTGACTGTTTACAGGACACACCTTTCTTTCATTCCTCCTGTGGGCCGTCGCTGGGCCGAATGACGTCATCGCGTTGTGATGTCACGTGCGTCATGACGCAGCGCCGCACGGTGACGTCAGACGTCGGCGGCGTGCACAATCAGGTTGTAAGATTGTCTGCAGCCCTGCACTCTAGGTGTTGCCTGTGGAAAGTAATTATTTTGACCTTTGGGTGTATATATAGATGTGCTACTGTTAGTCACTTTTGAGGTGTTTGGTCTGAGGAAGGGACTTTGTGTGCTGAAACGTTACCACATAACGCTCTTATGCATTAATACATTTGGTAATCTTTTGATACCAGTAGAATTTGTGTGCTCCTTCTTTTTTATCCTACCATGCCAGTATTTAGGATCCAGCTTTGGGACGCCAGGATCAACGGAAGGTGAGCACCAAAAGCAAACACCTTGTTAATTTTCTTTAAACAGTGGTGTGCCATTTATAATCCTTTTTGTTTTGAAGAGAAAACGGAGACTGTCACATGGTACACCAACAAAATCAGATTGGGGTGTACCATCTGATACCTCACATGGTATATCTCCCATTTCGATTGGTTGGAGTACCATGTGATGGATGCAATTTTTTCTGGTGATGTTTTGTTCCATGCCCTCAACGGAGGTATATATAACCACATTTGCAACGAATGGTCAAAAAATACTTAAAAAATACAAATGAAATAAAATACAATCAAAATTTTTCTTACCATTGTCGAGATGAAGGCTCATCCTCCTCATCCATCTGCAGCACCAACAACTCTTTACTCACAAAGCAATTATCCTTATCTTGAAGTACAGCATGATGCACATAATTCCACGATCCTCCGTTACTTGGAGAGGAGTCACATGTGAGTAGATGTTCTTTTCTTCTTTATTTTCTTCTTTCTTCTCTTGAACAGGTCCAGCAGATGTTGACTCACCATCTTCTTCCTTTCAAATGAGACATGACAGGCCTTATATACAGTAGGGCCTGTGATGTCACATTTGGCTGACAAATGGCACATCCAACAATCATATTGGTGGATGTGCAATGTGTCTAGGCATTAGTTTTGGCAGAGAATGAATTCTCTACCAAACTTGATAGAATCAAATGGTACATACACCAATCCGATTGATGTACCATGTGATGCCTTCCCTTTTTGGAGAATGAGACATCACCTTTAAGGGAGGGAAGAATATGGTGCCTGATTGGATGGCTTTGCTCAAATTAAGGTGACATAATTTAAAATTTTTTGTTTTCAATCATGTTTTGTGGGTTTAGTAATGACAACACCATGTTCTTACAGGAAACTCATCCATCAATACTGCCAAGTAATGTAATGATGTAATGTAATGTAATTCATGCAGTATTTTCTTCTCTAAAAAACAATATGTAATATCACAATCATTTAACATTTGAACAGTGACTGCAATAAGATGTCAGTTGGCAGTTCAAGATGATTGTATGATTGTATTATTGTAGTATTTAAAAAAAAATATGCCAAATATCGTTAATTTTAAATTCTTGTTTTAGAAGTTTGTCGGGCTGATGAGCATTAACACTGTGTTTGTGCAGGAAACACATCCAGCGATACTCCCAGGTAATGTTATGTAATTCAAGCATTTATTTTTATTTTTGACAATACCCTGAATACCTGTACTGTGCAGAAATTCAATGACATGCAAACAGGTTCCATAGAGACACGCATGCACAGAAATTCAATGACACACATACCACACAATGTTACTCAAGCACTTCACTACTGTATTCTTTTCAATTATTAATATACAATATATTAGCTTAATAGGTAAAACTGTTCAAGAGCCAGCCAGCTCGAAGAAGATGCTGATTGAAGAAGATTGTACATTTGGAAGATGAGCAAAGACATTTGTATTATTGCATTTTATTTATAAAATCCTTTACTGTAATCTAATAAAAATTATTTCATCTTTTTAAATACATTTTAGTCATATGAAGTTTTTAGGCAAATAAGTGGTGGATTATATTAAAATACCATTACATATCATACATTATTGTATCGTAGAAAATGAATGGGGATAAGGGACGGGTTACATTGCTTTTAGATTTTGAAGGCACACTGGCGCTTTCTATCGTTTCTGCGTATCAACCAATGCTAAAACACAATTTTCCCAGCAGTGATGCATTCGCGGGGAAGCTACAAGCAGCCCAAAAATTATCTGTAAATGGTCATGGGTTTACAGCATCCATCTTTAAAGTAGCCATTTTTTAAGTGGCATACAATGTGGAGTTGAACAGGGAACGATAGAGGACTCATCTTTTATGATCTTTATCTTCCTTTACTCAAGTATGCACTGTGTAAAATCCTGTGTCTGCAATTAACATGCTGAAAACTGAGCTGAGAACACAAATATGAGAATTTGTTTGATTACAATTAACAAAACATTTGTTTTTTATGCCTCATATTTGTTAATTGACCTGTCTGTGAAGAACTTAATTGTGATTTCCAAGGCCTATACATTTAGATACAGAGATGAGTAGCAACATCTATTGGTGTGTCAGCATCCATCTATATTTTAAATGGTTTACAATCTGGAGTTGAACAAGGAGTTCAACAGAAGTAGAAAAGGAAGTGCACAACTATACACTGGTCCTTGATTCTGGAGTTGACCTGCGCTGGAAAGAGGACATTTTTTTTAACAAAGACTCAAGAAGGGACAGCACTCTTCAATCTTGAGCACCACCATTCATAAATTGTATTTGTCACATATTGCACTTTGCCTTTATCCTAACTTTATTTTCAGTACCTAGCTCTCAACACTAGGCTTGCACAACTACTACTGCCATACCTCCTCTACTATTTATATATGTGTAACGGGTGTATCCCCCTGGCCTGACCCACCCAATCTCATATTGGCCGTATTGAAAAAAAATTTGGACACAGGATTGGTACCACAGGCCAGTGGGGACCACCCGTGGGCCCACAGACACCCACATGGATCACCTGACGGCACCCAGACACCAGCAGCCTCTGATAAAAATCATGGGGGATAGAGGAGGAGGGTATTAGTGTTGTTGTGTTTTTAACATTCATTGTGAGTAGCAGCTGTTTTAATATGCATTTAAATGTCCCGCGTCACACGACCGTGGGATTAAAATGCCTAGGAGATACTGGCACCCTATAACGGCGCCTGTATCCCGGGAAGCAGGGGGTCCCTGGACCTCGAATAAACATGGTTCTTCTCCGGAGACCCCACGCTCATCTACACTAGTAATAAAATTTATATTAAAAAACTTAAATTAATTTCGGGCGAGATTTACGTATGGGAAAGACAGCTCTCACTGAGCAGCTCTCTCTGCAGCTGAAAGAAATTGCTGGGTAAGGCCTTTTCAGAGCGGCGATCATCACGCTGCTGGCTATTCGCCTATTTTGGGAATTTTACTATCACAGGTAATCAAGGCTTTCTGAATACCGTGACAGCAGATCTCAAAAATATGGCGATTTAAATGGCCCGGTGATTTTTTTTATGAACGCTTTGAGCATAGGCCCCTTACAGTTTTCGGCACTAGGGTAGCTGCAGTCACGCGACTGTGGTTTGCCCTTGTGCCCCATTGCCACTTATTCCCGGTACTCGCGCCTCCCCCTTCGCTCTGTGTGGCGTCAAATGATGTGCAGGGTCATGTAACACCACGTCACGTTACCCGCAGTCATTTGATGCCCCTATGCTATGGAGACACTTGGAGACACGCTGGCTGAAGCAAGGTAAGTTTAGGTTCCAGAGGCCTCACACGATCCCTAGCATTTCATTGTAATGCCTTGTGGAAGAGCTCGAGGCCTCTGCAACCCCCCCCCCCCCCCCCCCCCCCACCTCCCAGAAAAATCTCACATGCCACAATTTGCACACCCCTAGCTTAGATAGCTACATTGCCTTAAAGTTAAGTAACCTTATTAAAAAAAAACAGCAACAAAAAATGGCAAGAGCCAATACCCCATAATACATTTCATGTAAATTTTTCATACCGGCTAAATATTCATGGAAAGAAATGCTAAATATTATAGCCCTTGGTACCAGATTTGTATAGATTTGTATAGGTTTACGGCTTTGTTTAATAGAACCCCCAAATTAGTTAGATTGTATAGTAACATACCGCCTGCATTTTGTTTTGGGCTGAATGCAAAAGGTGCCAACCATCAGTGGAAAAGAAGAACTGCCCTCTTGCATAAAATACCCCAAGAAAGTATATCTTTTTTTTAAAGTACAGGCCTGAGGGAATCTCACAAGCTTACACAAGCTCACTGTAATCATTTAAAGTAATACTAAATATTATCGCCCTGGGCCATTTGAGTACACTGATACCAGATATGTATGGGTTTAGAAATTATTGTATAACTGAGAGGTTCCAAATTAGTAAGACTGTGTAAAGATCCTCACACCTGAATTATTTCAACACAAAAGGTGCTTGCCATCATTGGCAAAGCAAAACTACCTTCATGAAACTGTGCGTGTGTGTGTGTGTATATATATATATATACATATACATACACATATATATATATATATATATATATATTGTGACAAACGGCTTACTCCGGGACTCCGTCGTTTGTCCGGGACTGTTTAGAACACGGTCTTTTAGGGTAGGTTAAATGATGAGGCGTCACGTACTGTTCCTTTAAACAGGCTATGCCTGGTTTATTCAGTCCCAGGCACTGAGACTGCCACAGTGCATACAACAGAAAACAGATCAAAACAAAAGCTGCTCACCTGAGCGATAACTTAACTTAGATATCCCTGACTCAGGGTTGGACGTGGCTTTTCCACTTCCAACATCAAAACACGGTACTTTTGCAGTCTTACACAAATGAACAGAAAGATTGAACCTGTTTGGGGAAGAGGCTTCTCCCCTCTGTAGTTCAGCAGCCTTCCAGCCTCCTGGCTCTTGTGGGGAGACCAGAGCAAACAGGAAATCAGTCTTTCATACCTGATTCCTAATTAGCATGACAGGTGACAGAAATCAGGCAGCAGACAAACTCTGGTCTGGATCTCTCATCCCTCAGTTCCAGCGCTTGCCAAACTGTGGGATGAGGATGTATTATAAGGCTGCAATCTCCAGGCCAAAAAGGATGGATTAGAAATGTCTAGTATCCGGGAGGCGCCCCTATATACGGAATTTATTACCATCCCCTGGTTTCTGTCACAATATATATATATATAGTGCAGAATAAAAATATATATATATTGTGTGTGTGTGTGGTGTATGTAGAGGTATCTGAAACATGTTAGCTGAGCTTAATAATCAAAAGGTAATCTTAGAACACCGAAAGAGAGATGGTTGCATGAATACAAATGTATTCAGTTTCATGAGTCACTCTTCCCATGAATGCACACACAGCTGCCTTACACATACAAATAACAATGTAATTCGATCCCTTTATACCAGGCACAACATACGACCCGCGGGCCACATGCGGCCCGCCTGGCCTCTCTGTGCGGCCCGCTATGAGATTACATTTTTTTTTTTTAAACTTAAATAAATAAATTTTAAAAAAATGGCGGCGATTCCCCGCGGCCCCAGCACGCATGCGCAGGGCCCGCTCCCCCTCCCTGCTCCCCCCCCCCCCCCCCCGCTCGCAACGTGGGACGGTGCAGGGGGGTGAGGTGCAGGGGAGGTGATGGCATGAGGGGTGATGTGAGCTGCAGGGGGGTCATTGGAGTTGCAGGGAGGGTGATTGGAGGTGTAGGGGGGGTCATTGGAGGTGCAAGGAGGTCATTGGAGGTGCAGGGGGGGTCATTGGAGGTGCAGGGTAGGGTGGTTGGAGGTGCAGGGGGAGGTCATTGGAGGTGAGAGAGGGGGGTTATTGTCTCCTCCCATCACCCTCTCCTCCAGCACACACCTCTCCTCCAGCACCTCTCCTCCCAGCACCTCTCCTCCCAGCACCTCTCCCCGCACCTCTCCTCCAGCACCTCTCCTCCAGCACCTCTCCTCCAGCACCTCCAGCACCCCTCATCATCATATCTCCCCCAGAATCCCTCATCATCATATCTCCCCCAGAATCCCTCATCATCATATCTCCCCCAGAATCCCTCATCATCATATCTCCCCCAGAATCCCTCATCATCATATCTCCCCCAGAATCCCTCATCATCTATCTCCCCAGAATCCTCATCATCATATCTCCTCCCCAGAACCCTCATCATCATATCTCCCCGACCTCATCTCATATCTCCCCCAGACCCTCATCATCATATCTCCCCCAGAATCCCTCACTATCAACCTTTGCGATAACCCCCATCTATCTCTCATACCCCCTCTCCCCCCTCCCCCACATACTACCCCCCCTCCACATCAACACCATACCCCCCTGCACAACCACACACATCCCACCCCCCCTGCACCTCACATCACTCTCCCCCCTGCACATCACATCATTCTCCCCCCTTACACCTCCAATCACCCCCCCCGCACCTCCAATCACCCCCCTGCACCTCCAATGACCCCCCTGCACCTCCAATGACCCCCCCCTGCACCCCAATCAACCTCTGCACCTCCAATCAACCCCCCTGCACCTCCAATCACCCCCCCTGCACCTCCAATCACCCCCCCTGCACCTCCAATCACCTCTGCACCTCCCATCACCCCCCCCTGCACCTCACATCAGCCCTCCTGCACCTCACCTCCCCTGCACCTCACCTCCCCTGCACCTCACTGCCCCAGCACCTCCAATGAACCCCCCCTGCAATCACCTCCAATGACCCCCCTGCACCCACCTCCCCTGCCCTCACGCCCCCCCCTGCACTCACTCCCCCTGCACCTCACCTCCCCTGCACCTCACCCCCCCCTGCACCTCACCCCCCTTGCACCTCACCCCCCTGCACCTCAACCTCACCTCACCTCAATGCACCTCACCCCCCCTGCACCGTCCCACGTTGCGAGCGGGGGGGGGGGAGGAGGAAGGGGGAGCGGGCCCTGCGCATGCGTGCTGGGGCCGCGGGGTGAAATCGCCGCCATTTTTTTTAAATTTATTTTATTTAAGTTTAAAAAAAAAAAATGTAATCTCATAGCGGGCCGCACAGAGAGGCCAGGCGGGCCGCATGTGGCCCGCGGTGTCGTATGTTGTGCCTGGTATAAAGGGATCGAATTACATTGTTTTTGTATGTGTAGGCAGCTTTGTGTGCATTCATGGGAAGAGTGACTCATGAAACTGAATACATTGTATATGCAACCATCTCTCTTTTCGGTGTTCTAAGATTACCTTTTGATTATTAAGCAGCTAACATGTTTCAGATACCTCTACATACACCACACACCACACACATATATATATATTTTTATTCTGCACTATATATATTATATTGTGACAGAAACCAGGGATGGTAATAATTCCTTATAGGCCCTCCCGGATACTAGACATTTCTATCCTCTTTTTGGCCTGGGATGTGCAGCCTTATAATCATCACTCATCCCACCAGTTTGGCAAGCGCTGAACTGAGGGATGAGAGATCCAGACCAGATTTTGTCTGCTGCCTGATTTCTGTCACCTGTCATGCAATTAGGAATCAGGTATGAAAGACTGATTTTCCTGTTTGCTCTGGTCTCCCCACAAGAGCCCAGAGGCTGGAAGGCTTGCTTAACTACAGAGGGGAGAAGCCTCTTCCCCAAACATTCAATCTTTCTGTTCATTTTGTGTAAGACTGCAAAATACCGTGTTTTGATGTTTGGAAGTGGAAAAGCCAGGTCAGGGATATCTAAGTTAAGTTATCGCTCAGGTGAGCAGCTTTTTTTTGATCTTTTTTCCTGTTGTATGCACTGTGGCAGTCTCAGTGCCTGGACTGAATAAACCAGGCAGCCTGTTTAAGGAACAGTACGTGACGCCTCATCATTTAACCTACCCTAAAAGACCGTGTTTCTAAACAGTCCCGGACAACGACGGAGTCCCGAGTAAGCCGTTTGTCCACATATGGTGGAGAATGCGGGCAAGCACAGGGGGTCTGCGGGTTGAGAACTTTGAAAGAAAAAAAAAAAAAAAAAAAGTTTTTTTCATCTCTTGCCAAACAGATGGAAGACGGTGGTGGGTGCGGCTGTTACGCAATGTCGCTGCCCAGAAAGACGCGAATGAAACCCCACAACAGCTGTTAATAGCCCAGCAAGAACTAATGCAACCGCAGCAGACGAATTCAGCCCAGCAACAGCTGCATAGCCCAGCAGAGTTAAGAACCATCAACAGGCGAATGCAAACCAGCAACAGCCGAATGCAAACAGCAAACACGAATGAAGTCCCTGCAAAACGCGATTGCAAACCATCAAGAGACAAACCGCTTGCTGAGAGAGGAGCAACAGCGTGTTCGCTCAGGCTTACAGCAGGAACTCAGATCCTGAGGGGGACTATCAGTAACCTTCCACTGCAGCGGCAGCCCCAGTTCCGAAAATGACCAGGGCAAGCACTACCTTCAGAAGATGGACCCTCGTATATGTTGGAAGCCTTCTTCCACGTTTGAACGCACGGCACAGAGAGAGGGATGGCCAGAAGCTGAGGGGCTGTCTAATCCACCCTCCTAACGGCGAACCCCAGAAGGCTTACTTTGATCTAAGCCAGCCGAACTAACCGTCTATGCAAAATTGAAGTTCGAGATCCTCGCCCGCTTGGCGTAACCAGCTGCTGTTTCGCGCCCAAAGTTTCAAACGCATGGTCCTTCAACGATGATAAAGCCACCCAAGCCAGATTCTGTACCTCATCCACCTCGCCCGAAGTGGCTACAACCCGAGATCAACTCAGCAGCCACCACACGTGGAACGGTTGGTCATGGACCATTCTGAGGAAACTCCCTCTCCTTACGCCGTTGGGTCCAGTCGGAGTGACCCCCACAATGCGGATGAGCTTGTGGCCCTCGTAAAAGGTAACATGCACAGAAGAGCACCCCGCAACCCACCGTGGAGCAACCCCACTACCGAGTTCCAGGAACTCTTCCAGAGACGGTAAAGAGGTACCGGGGTTTAAGGGGCACTGAAGAGCGGCGACCACCTTCAGCAGCCACAGCAACAGTGGTTCGCACACTAAGGGCAATAGCCACATGGGGAGCCGGAAAAGGCTCTAAGTGGGACACAGACTATGTACTAAATGTGTAAATTGTCCATTAGAGGGGCCACACAGCAAAAATCTGCCCCACTAAAAATGATGAGCCCATCAATGGCAACGCATTGAACCTTTTCGCTGTTGTCCCAATGTATGGGCCCTATGCCCAGAGGACCCCTTGAATACCATCTGTGGGCATTTGTAAAGGTTAATGGTAGAGGGTTCGGCTACTTCTTGACTCTGGGAGCATGGTCACACTACGTGTCCACAATACCTCTTGCCCATTAGAAGAAACAGGGAAACAGTTCACAAAGAGTGGCAATTTGTTTGTAATACTGGGATAATCATGAATAATTCCACTGTTGATTTTTTTTTTGAAACAGAGTTTTGGTTCTTTAGATTTCAAGGGGTATTTGTCCCAACTGCACATGATGTGTTAATAGGACCCGACTTTCCCCATTTTCTAAAAATGTGGTCCCCCGCTCAGAATAGCGCCCAGAGTTCAATAGCGGACCAAACGAAGTTTAGAAGAACAAATCCTTTCCTTTTGGGGGGGGGTTTTTTTTTTTTTTTTTTTTTGTTTTTTGGGGGGGGGGGGGGGGGGGGGTTTTTTTTTTTTTTTTTTTTTTTTTTTTTTTTTTTTGTTTTTTGTTTTTTGAGGGGGGAGGAGGGGTTCTTTTTTGGTTTTTTTTTTTTTTTTTTTTTTTTTTTTTTTTGGGAGGGTTTTTTTTTTTTTTCAATTTTTTTTTTTTGTTTTTTTTTTTTTTTATTTTGTTTTTTTTTTTTTTTTTTTTTGGTTTTTTTTTTTTTCCATATTTTTTTTTTTTTTTTGGGTGGAAAGATTTTTTTTTTTTGTTTGGGGGGGGAGGTGGTTGGGGTTTTTTTTTTTTTTTTCTCTTGTTTTAGAAGAAAAATTTTTTTTTTTTTTTTTTTTTTTTTTTGTTTCACTTTTTTTTTTTTTTATTTTTTTTTTTTTTTTTTTTTTTTTTTTTTCTTTTTTTTTTCTTTTTTTTCCTTTTTTTTATTTTTTTTTTTTTTTTTTTTTTTTTTTTCTTTTTTTTTTTTTTGTATTTTTTATTTTTTTTGCGTATTCTTTTCTTTTTTTTTTTTTTTTCTTTTTTTTTTTTTGTCTGTTTCCTTTTCAGAATGGAGGTTTGACGAGGGCCAATAAGAAGGGGTAAAAGGAGGTGCTGTAAAATTCCCTTCCCCAATCACTACTTGGTAGGAATACCCCAAATCAAGATGTTGAGGAGCATACACTTACCACCTCCGAACCGGTAGACCCTCGCTGACCTAGAAGGTCAGTCTGGGAGTTTTTAGAAGGCCAGTGGGAAGACCCCACCTGAGCGTAGCAGGGGAAATAACGGGACCAGAATGTACTCCTGGCCAACCAGATAGGTCCTTGGCTTCCCCCCTACTTCGAGGTAGAGCACTCCTAGTATAATCGGGTTGATAAACGGAAATCAGTTTACAACAAACAATGGTTGTTACCCACGGACATTCCGTAACGTAGTATACACCTCGCACATCGTCATCCATTGTGGTGACACCTAGGGGTGGAAAAGGACAAAAGAAACGGTTTCTCCGAAGCTTCTATTGGCCTGGTGTCTGGCCAGAAAATTACGTAATTGATTGTTCATCATGCCCAGACTGTCAGATCACCCACCGCCGTTCAAGGCGTCCGGCAGCCCATTGGTACCCCCCTTTCCATAATAAGGTACTCATTGTGACCGATTGCTATGGATCTAGTAGGACCCCTAATAAGTCTGCTAGGGGACATCAGCATATATTGGTAATATTAGATATGCCACCCCGATATCCGAGGCAGTTCCCTACGTAGCACCTCAGCTACAACTAGCAAAAGAGTTAGTGTTCGTTTTCCCGGGTCGGGATTCCTAAATAGATTCTAATCTGACCAGGGAACACTCATTTAATGTCCCAAGTAACAAAGAGCTATGTAAACTCCAAAAATCAAGCATCTCAAACCTCAGTCCTATCATCCACAAACATGGTTAGTGGAAAGGTTCAATAAAACCTTAAAGAGCATGTTACGACGCGGCCGTTTTGAATAAAGATGGGAAAACTGGGATTGTTTGTTACCGTACCTTTTATTTGCCGATTAGGGAAGTTCCCCAATCATCCACAAGGACCACAGGCTTCTCCCCGTTGAACTATTGTATTGTATGGCCGACACCAAGGTGCTTACTGGTCTAGCCAAAGAGACTTGGGAACCGAGGTTACCCCTTACGAGCATTGTAAGAGAGCATGTTTGCCTCCAGGATGCAGGACCTCATTGCTGCAGTCCTCACCCATAGTGAGGGAACACATGGAGAAAGCTCACGAAGCACAGAGGACTACGTATAATAATGGTGCTAGGGTCAGAATTTTTTTTCCAGGTGATAGTGGACTAGTTCTGGTTCCCACCGTGGAGAGTAAATCCCTTGCTAAATGGCATGGGCCCTATGAGGTCTTGAAAAGAGTGGGAGAAGTAAATTATAAGTAAGACCGCCAGGTTAGGAGGAAACCTAGCAAATTTACCAATAACTCTCAAAGAGCCCTGGAAAGATAGAGAAGTCTTGTTAACCCTAGTCCCCCAGGTCCCGTCAGAGAATCAAGAAATCTGACCCAGATGTTAGCATAGCTTGAAACCCTGTCTGTTCATCATAACGAGAGGTTCGAATTAGTGAGAAAGAAACAAAAGAAATCTTCTCTATACGGCCAGTTAGAACTAAGCGTAATTGAACATGACCTAGTCGCTCTGAACCCGGGGTCCCGAGTTAACTTAAACCGTACCCGAATCCCAGGCCAAAAGAAAGGCTATAAGTTAGAGTGTTAAAAAAATGCTAAAACTAGGTTTAATTGAGGAATCCCAAGTGGGTGGAACAGCCCTATAGTCTTCGTCCTAAAGCCAGATGGTACAAACAAGGTTTTTGTAATGACTACCGGAAACTAAACGAGGTGTCAAATTGATACTTATCCTATGCCCAGGTAGATGAACTTGTAGAGAGACTGGTCAAAGCCCGATATCTCACAACCCTAGACTAACAAAGGGTACTGTGCAGGTTCCTCCCTCCACACAAGAAAGGGCAAAAGAAAATACAGCCTCTCAACCCCAGACGGCCTCTCAGTATAAAGGTGTTGCCTTTTTGGCTTACATGGAGCTCCCGCCACCTTCCAAGAATGATGGATAAATGTTAAAAACCAATGCTCGAAATATGCTGCCGCCTACCTGGATGATGTGGTAATCCTAGTGAAATTGGCAATCTCCCACCTTCCAAAGGTCCAAGCTGTGCTTGATGACGCAGTCCGTTCTGCTGGACTAACTGTCTACCACCCCTCTAAATGCACTATTGGTCTGGAGGAGGCCAAGTATTTTGATATTCTATTGGCGAGGTTACTCAAACCCCAAACCTCCAAAGGGTAGAAAAAAAAAAAAATGCGCTACAAAATTGGCCAGACCAGTTACAAAAAAAAACAAGTAGGACTTTTTTGGGGTTAATTGGGTACATAGAAGGTTTATTGTCCAATTTGCAACTAAGGCAACCCCACTAACTGCCCTCACAAAGCAAGAGGACCGCTAATGTCAAGTGGTCCCCCTAACCGAATCAGCGCCTTTAGAAGCCTGAAAAGCTCTCTGTTCCCACCATTGTTGGTCACACCTGACTTCTTTCTCCAAAGAGTTCGTAGTCCAAACCGACGCATCTGAGGTTTGGCTGGGCTGTACTCTCCCAGGAGTCTCATGGTAGAGGAACACCCCATCCTTTAGTTAAGTAGGAAACTAATCCCAGGAGAAAAATTACCCAAGTAGATAAAGAGTGTCTCGCAATAAAGTGGTCTGTAGAGACGCTCAAATACTACCTGTTGGGGAGAAAATTCCGGTTGGTCACAGATCATGCACCCCTTACCTGGATGTGTCAAAACAGGAAAGAATGCTAGAGTGACCAGTGGTTCCTAAGCCTACAACCCTTTAAATTTTCTGTGAAACCAGATCAGGGCAACAAACATGGCAATGGCTGACGTGTTGTCAAGGATGCACTCCCTAATATCCATGTCCCTCCTCGAGGTCTGAGCTGGGGTGGAGGATATGTGACAGAAACCAGGGGATGGTAATAAATTCCCGTATATAGGGCTCCCAGGATACTAGACAGTTTCTACTATCCTGTTTGGCCTGGGAGTGCAGTCCTATAATAATACACTCCATCCCACATTTGGCACGCTCTGGAACTGAGGGATGAGAGATCCAGACCAATTTTGTCTGCGCTGATGTTCGTCACCTGTCATGCTAATTAGGAATCACGGTATGAAAGAACTGAGTTCCTGTTTTGCTCTGGTTCTCCCGCCCCCCCACAAGGGGCCAGTAGCTGGAAGGCTGCTGAACTACAGAGGGATAAGCCTCTTCCCAAACAGTTTTCAATCTTCTGTTCATTTGTTAAGACTGCAAAAGTACCGTGTTTTTGATGTGGAATTGGAAAATCCAGGTCATGATATCTAAGTTAAGTTATCGCTCAGGTGAGCAGCTTTGTTTGATCTGTTTTCTGTTGTATGCACTGTGTGTCAGTCTCAGTGCCTGGGAATGAATAACCAGGCATAGCCTGTTTAAAAAGGACAGTACTTTACGCCCTCATCATTTACCTACCCCCTAAAAGCCGTGTTCTAAAACGTCCCCGGACAAACTAACGGGAGTCCCGGAGTAAGCCTTTTGTCACAATATATATATATATCTATATAATATTATAGCACATATATATATATATATATATATATCTATTTATATATATATATATATATATATATATAGAAGAAAGAGAGGAGAGAGCGCACACCCCATAGCGTAAAAACGTAATTTTTTTGAGGGAGGGGGGGATAAAAATGCACTCACAAGGGTACCAAGTTTTAAAGCATATTGTGATATAATCACCACCATCCGGTAACTTGCATACAGGTGCTGGAATAAATCCTCGTCCCAAGATGGTATGACCAGTTGTTGGTAGGAGGTCCTGGGCTTGGTGATGGTAGGAAACGATTTCCAACGATACCAAGGAACACAACCGCCCTGGCCTGGATTTCTCTGGCGATAGCCGGCGCTCAATCAGTTTGTACTGCGCTCACGTGATGACTTAATTCCTTTGCCGTGCGTGATTGCGCTCCCTGACGCGTTTCGTCACACACGGGTGACTTTTTCAAATGGTTGTGAGACAGAGTGATATGTGGTCCGCATATATTACCCAATGGATAATTAATAGTTCCCTACAGCAAAGCTGGTGTAAACTCGCGTAAGTCATAGGATCTTAAGTGGGCTTTCAGGTGATTAGTTCTATAATGAGAGGAGACACATAATACATATATTAAATACCATATATGATAAGAGCCGTTAGATTCTATCTATACTCTTGAAGAGTACATAAACCAGATTATGCAATCAATATCAATTCGAGTGGACATGACTGTAAACAATTTAAAGAAAATTTAAAGAAAACATAAGAAAATAATAGATTACAAATGGTCACTTATAAATCATGAGGTGTTACACTATATTGAATGTGCCCAATTAGGAAATTACTGTAGGCAAATGTAAATAATACCCATATTTAACAAGTGCCAATGATAATGCAAATATAACAGGTGATAATAATAATCTATTAATCCCTCAAACATCTCATTATACTTAAACAAAACATGTCCCAAACATAGTTAAACATGAATACTTTTTAGAAAGGCTTATATATGCATCTATATAGCAAACATATAATGGCGATAACATGCCAACTGGTGGTTCATATATAGTATAAACACACCTATGTCCACACATATTTGTTGTGATACACATCACAATGATGAAAAAACAAATGGCACAACAAATGTATCCATATATTGGCAAAGGAGGATAAATGTCCAGGTATTTATCTATATACATCAAGTTCCGTCCCATGCCAGTCTATTCGGGTCTGATATTTATAAATTAATAAATCTGAACCCCTAGGGTCCCTGTAGCTTGTTGAATTTCATAATGTGGATACATACCACATACAACAGTATAATGATTGGTATGAATAATTAGTATAACACAGATGTAACAATAATGAAAATTTATATATATATATAAATATATATATATAAACAGAACTAAATAATATATAAGAACAAAATCTATTAATAAAACCTAAAGTTACTTAAACACCATGGAAAATATATGTGTACACTATGTAATGACCATCTCCTAGAACAACAAAACTATATAAAATTATCTAAAAATTTCTATGAAAAAATATTCTAATTGAATACTGACCAAAGCTTCACAGACAAGGATGGATCGGTGAGCTCCAGACAAAGAGAATGCCGAGGATACATAGGGGACAATTGAGCACAAGGGGGCCGCGGGAAGAACTATACTAAAGTACTAACATCCAGGCATTCATCAAACCTCCAGGGGTCCCAGGGTCCTACTGGTGGATCCAGAATGTTTCTCGCCGTGCAGAGAGTTTGAAACGATCACCCCCTAAGGCACAAGGAGAAATGGACTCAAGTCCATGATGGTCAGGATTTAGGATCCTGACTATGATGTGATTTTAAAGTGTCGTGAGACGCCTATGATGGTGCGATTTAGGGCCTTGATCACATTTCTCCTGTGCTCCAGGACGCGTACAAAGTGACCTAAGTGGTTGGAGGCCCTACATATTGTATACCGCTCCACACTGGATCAGGTATACACTTATGTACAAGACAATTTAATTGAGGTATTATTTATGTATGGTTCCTCTGCTGACAGAACAAAACTGGATTTTTTAAGAATATGTGTCTGCAGGTTGATACATCTGCTAACGTCCACATGGGTGATTACCTAAAAGGCCTGGGGGGACGATAAGCACTTGGGATGTATTTGCTGACCTCAGTTTGGTGGAGCCAAACCAAGACTCTTAATGTTCCGAAACCCTAGCCTTCCTATAGACCACACCACCCCACATCCACACAGCCCCACACCAGAACTCACACCCCACCGACACACTCGTTCCCACATGTGTTTTTTTTTTTTTTCTCTCGTCTCCCTGCCCCTTCAGTCATGCCCTTCGTCTCCCCTTCACCGCTCTCTCCAGGTCTCGTACTCGTCCATCCTCCGTCTTGCAGTCGGTTCTTCGAGTTATAATTAGCTCTCTCCCGAGCGGAAGAAGGTAAGAGCGAATAGACAGGAGTACAAGAGGACAGGTAGAAGCAGGTAGGGAGATAGAAAGGATGCAGGAAAGAGAGGAGGAGGACAGCAAGAGACTGGAGAGGGAAGGCGAGGTTTCATGGCCTGGAAAGACAGAGGAGAAGGCAGAGTGTAAGAAGAGAAGAACAGAGTAAACTCATGGAGGGGGCCGTTAGTCGTGCAAATTAAAAGCACAAAAGGGAAAAAAGCATTGTGAGGGGGAAGAGTAAGAAAGGAATAGGGCAGGAGCCATGAGAGGGAAAGGGGGGGGGTGAGGAGCCGTCAGAAAATAAAAGAAAAATTCGGTAAAAGAAAGGGGGAAGGACGCATTGGCATAGAAGCGAAGGGAGGACATGGTACTACAAAAAGAGTAACGGAGAGAAGAGAGTGGGAGAGAAGGGGGATAAAAGTGAAGCGGAGGGGATGGGGAGAAATAAGACGCAATGGTAGAGGGGAAAGGTGGAAGTGTGAGAATGGGAAGGAAAAGTCCAGGGTGGAGGGGAGAATGACGGGGAGAGCAGAGTGGCGGTGATGGAGGAAGGAGAGGGGCGGGAAAAAAGGGCAGTGATAGAGGGAATCGGAATTTTGAGAGGAAAGAGGAGAGTAGAAATACGGGTGAAGGATTCGTGGTCGAGAAGAAAGATTACACGGGGTTCATTGGAGGGTTATGAAAAAATAAGGGAGGCAGCGCATTGCGACGGTGTAGGCTAAGGGTCTCGGGAAGAAAGGGGCGGTCGGAGAGGAGATGGAATCCTCGAGGCTTAGGAGAAATCAGGGGACGGCGCTAAAAGGAGGAGCAATGTGAAGCTGAGAGGGGGGGGAGTTAGGGGGATGTGGTCATAAAAGAAGAATCTTAGAAGGTGACATATCGGTAGATGATAAATAAGAATATGGAGCGAACTGAGGAGGCGGAAGGGAAGGACGAAAAGTGACGAAAGGGACGGAGTTGGGTGAGGCAAGTGCAGGGAAAGAAACTAACACAGGTGGGGGAGGACCAGGCCGCGGTGAGAGAAGGGACGAGGGGAGAAAAGGGCATATCCTTCTAGTAGCTGACAAAAATGGCTTGAGGAATAAAAGGGAGAGGAGAGGGGAGGTTAAGGGAGGGGGGGGGGATAACCGTAATGTAGTTAAGTACTTGCGGTTCTGAGAGATGGGAGGGGGGAGGGTTGAAAACGGGACAGGAGGGATATAGAAATAAACGGAAAGGAGAGATGAAGAAAATAGTAAAGAAGGATAGCGGGTGTAGGAAGGAGCGAGGGTGTAAGGTCGGGAGGAGAGATTTTGGAATATAGGAGGGAGAGAGCTCGCATACAGAGGAGAAGAGTAATGAAAAAGTGAGGAAAGTGGACAAGAGGGGACTGAGACCCTTAGTATCATGAAATGGTGGAGGAAACAGGACGAGAAGTGGTGATAAAGGGAGTAAGGAGGGGAGTCACGGGAAGGAATGGGGGGTGCTGGGGTAAGGGGATAAGTGTGGGGATAAATAAGGGCGAGAGGTTAGGGAAGTAGGAAGAAGTAAGAAGCGTGAAGTGAGTGTAGCGAGAACTGCCTAGTCAGGGGGAGGTTAGGAAGTTTGGCGAAGGGAGTGGAACTCGGACGCGATTGAAGATTGAATGTAGGCGGGTGGCACTCATAGTTAACAATATAGTGGTGAGACAGGTCGGGGTAGGTAAACCGGTCTGCTTTCCCTCCGGACATCTGGGGGAATGGGCCTACCGTGTCCCAAAACCCGGCACCAAACTTGCCGGGGTCGCAGCGAGGCTGTGCCGCGCAGTGTCTCCCGTCCGCCTCCCCCCCCCCCGCGTCCCGCGCGCTTTCGTCAGGGCAAGCAGGGCCCACTCCCTTCCCTCCCCCCCCCCCCTTCTCCAACGTGGGAGCGGGAGAGGAAGTACGCGAGCTCCTCTTCTTCCCTCACTTTACATGGGGAGGGTGGCGTACAAGCTTCCTACTGCGCCTGCTTCTCCCCGCTGCCAGCTCCCGAGTTCACCTCCGTGGCACCCCCTCCCGAGCCCACCTCCCGTTGCCCCCCCCAAGGCACACCTCCCGTCCCGGGCAGCAGGGGATTTGGGGCAGCAGGGGAAAGCATCCTGTGGCAAGGTAGTCACCCCACCCCAGTCCCTGGCCCCCCTCCCAACCCGCCACCCAATGTCCCTGTGCCCCCCTCCCACCCACCCAAGTTGTCCTGGCCACCCAGCCACCACCACCCCAGTGTCCTGGCCCTCACCCCACCCACCCAAGTGTCCCCTGGCCCCCCCCGCACCACCCAGTGTCCTGGCCCCCCCACCCCCCAGTGTCCCTGGCCCCCAAAATTGTCCCTGGCCCCCCACCCACCGACCCAATTGCCTGGCCCCCTCCCTCCCAAACCCAAGTGTCCCTGGCCCCCTCCCTCCCAGTGTCCTGGCCCCCTCCCCCCAACCCAGTGTCCCTGGCCGCGTCCCTCCACCCAAAAATCCACCCAATTGTCCCTGCCCCCACCCAATGTCCCTGGCCCCCTCCCAGTGGTCCCTGGCCCCCTCCAGAAGTGTCCTGGCCCCCTCCCACCCACCCTTGTCCCCTGGCCCCCTCCCACCCACCCAGTGTTCCCTGGCACCCTCCCACCCACCCAAGTGTCCCCTGCCCCCTCCCACCCCCCATTGTTTCCCTGCCCCCTAAAGTGTCCCTGCCCCCCCCCACACAACCCACCCACCCAAGTGTCCCTGGCCACCTCCCCGCCCACCATCCAAGTGTCCCTGCCCCTCCCACCCTCCCCCCCGCCACCCTCCAGTGTCCCTGGCCCCCTCCCTCCCTCCAAGTGTCCCTGCCCCCTCCCTCCCCCAAGTGTCCCTGGCCCCCCTCCCACCCTCCCAGTGTCCCTGGCCCCTCCCAACCCTCCCAAGTGTCCCTGGCCCCTTCCCACCCACCCAACGTGTCCCTGCCCCCCCTCCTCCCCCTCCCCCACTCCCCCTCACCCCCCCCCCCCCCCATGGCGTGTGGTGTGTCTGTGCAGGGCCCTATAGGCCCGTATAGGCAAGGTAAAATTTTTAGTGGAGTCACGAAAAGAAGTTAAAAAATAACCGGGTCACGGAAAAAAAAGTTTGGGAAACCCGGCTATAGCCCTATGCAGCTTTCTCTGGTATAGTAAGCTTTCAAATTGGGGGTCACATCTGAGGATATACAATGGTTTCTCAAAATTTGCATTAATGGATCTAAAGGACTGATTGACTGTAAGTTATACCTGACTGTGGATGGTCTGTTTTCATATTTTTCATCTGAGCATCATAACTTTGAACGACCCCCGCTACCTGATTTATTTTAGTTAGATTTCTGCAGTAGAGCTGACCTCTCCCTGGAACTAGTTTGTTGAGTTAGTCGGAGACCAGATCTGGATCATAGCCTCTGTATATAATTTTTGGCTAGTAGTTTGGACTGTTGTGCAAAATCTACATCTCGGTACAATTTTTCTCCGCAACCGTGAACTGGGCCCAAAGGGACATTGTCGCGCCTTGTTTATGGTGAATTGCTAGAACTCATGAACATACTATTAACAGACCGGATTTACAGTGCGTGATAGTAGTGATATTAGATTTCCGTGTCTGCAGTAAGAACCAAGTCAAGGATACAGTGTATACAGCAATTAATTTCGAATGTAAAATTTAAATCCAAATGATTATCATTAAAGGAACTCAAAAGACCAGATAGAACAAAATACTCCTCACCATCCCCAAATAAGGAAATATCATCTATGAAACGGCCCTAGTAAAAACAAGACCCGCTCCAAAGTTGGTGTTTTTGCCATACAGAATTCTCCTCCAGTGCCCTAGTAGAGATTGGCGTACTTAGGAGCGATCTTGTTCCCATGGCCTTTCCACAGATTTCTAATGATAGTTTGTCTTGAAATAAAAAATAATTGTGGTAAGGATAAAGTGAATACTATCAGAATAAAGTCTTGTTTTTTATCTGGAAAAGTTGGATCCTGTCCTACCAGTATCTAATCGCTTCATCCCCCTTGGCGTGATCTATGCATTAGAGAGAATGTAAACATCACATGTAGCCCATAGATAAGTGGATTTCCACTGAAATATCTGAGATGGAGTCTAACATGGAGTTTATCCCTGATTTGGACCCTGAGCATAGCTACATCGTGGATGGATATACTAATCCACATACTGGGATAACTCGACATCAGCCTCCACCCAGAGCTATTGGCCTGCCAGGAGGATTGAAGCAGGGATTTGTGAATTTTGGTAAATGAGAAAAATGGGAGTGCGTGGATTGTGGAATACACAAACTTAAATGCTGCTTCGATATAATACCATCACCCATGCGTGGTTAGGATTCCCTTCACAAGATAATTGATAGCCGTCCACTGGATCATCCTCAACAAAGGTGTAGGAGGCAGAGCTCACCCATGAGTCTGCCGCCTCTTAGAGGTACGCAGATAATCCTGTATGACTATTCCTCCCCCCCTTGTCGCCTGTCGAATAACAATCTCATGTTGGCCTTTAGCTTGTCAATGCTCCAACTCACCTTTGGATAAGTTATGATTGAGTTTTGTAGATTTTGAAAACACAATGACTCGAAGCACGGAGTCCAGTTGTAGAACGGGTCCACCAATCCCCCTTGTATTGGTAAGGGAAGAAAGACTGACGCTTGGTTTAACATGGTGAGTGCTAATATATACTCAGATTTCTTCCAAGTCTACTTCCACAGACCTGGTGGGATGATGGGCAGCTCCAAATCTCATTCATACTGATATCCTGACGTGGATAGACTCACCCACGGATGTCAATACCTCAATACAGGGCCTCGTCTGTATTGAAACAACAATTGTGGGGTTAGTCAATTTGGTATTTTGTATCTTGTAATATTACAATGTCTATTCAAAGTTATTTTCCTGATGAAACCCTATTTTGAATCAATAAAGAGTTGAAATGGCATTGGGACCGTATTAGGGGGCAAATGAAGACCCCTCTCTATTAAAGATCTCTCATGATTGGTAAGGTCCCTTTTGAACAATTTAATAATGCTACTGGTCTTTGGTAACCATTAACATCTTCTTTCTTCGGTTTTCCTTCTTCCTCTGGACAACCTACCTGCTCTAATCCTCTGCTCCTCTTTTTCCCTGGGACAAACCCAAGGTCTGTTTGGGGCCTCGCGGTCCCCAAAGGGGATATGTTTGTCTGGATCTCTCCGCTTTGGATCTCTTTTCCTGTCTGGGAGCATTGTCTAAAAAATGAGTAGACTTCTGTTTGTTTTTGGGCTCCTTGGACCTGGCACCTTTACCAATGTCCACAGACACCCGGCTCGATCCCCGCCATCTGGTCCCAGATTCCCTCACTAGTCCGCCGGAGGAACTTCTACCTCGATGACTGAGTATAACCACCCCCTTTATGATTGGGGTGGGATCTCTAGAGTTATCATGGGTACCAGTCCTCTAGGTGAATTTCCCTCCGGAGGATCTTAGTGCGGATCTGGACTCAGAGGTGGCGGGGAGCGAGCGGGTTTCTGTGGACATTGTTAAAGGTGCCAGGTCCAGGCGCCCAAAAACACACAGACGTCTACTCATTTTTTAACCATGCTCCCAGACAGGAAAAGATATCCAAGGGAGAGATCCAGACAAACATATCCCCTTGGGACCGCGAGGCTCCAAACGACCTTTGTCAGGAAAAGAGGACAGAGGAGTTAAGAGCATGTTAGGGTTGTCCAGAGAAGAAGGAAAACAGAAGAAGATTAATGTTTTACCAAAGACCAGTACATATTCAGTTTGTCCCAAAGGGACTTATCCAATCATGAGGATCTTTATTAGAGAGGGTCTTCATTTGCCCTAATACGGTCCAATGCATTTCAACTCTTTATTGGATCTAAATAGTTTCATCAGGAAAATAACTTTGAATAGACATTAAATAATACAAGATAACGAATACCAAATTGACTAACCCCACCATTGTTTGTTTTCAATCCAGGAAAGGCCTGTATTGAGTTATGACATCCCTTTTGTGTGATCGGATTCACGTCAGGATCACAGCATTAATAGAGATTTGGAGCTGCCCATTCATCCCACCAGTTGCGGTGGAAGTAACTTGGAGAAGAATCTGAGTATTATACACTCACCATTTAAACCAAGGTCAGTCTTCTTCCCTTACCATCCAAGGGGGTATTTGTGGACACGTTCTACAATCTGGGTACTCCGTGCTCGAGTCATTGTGTTCAAATCTACAAAACTAAATCATAATTATCCAAAGGTGAGTTGGACTCATTGAACAAGCTAAAGGCCAACCAGGAGATTGTTATTCGACAGGCCGACACGGGGGGAGGCATAGTCATACAGAACTATCTGCGTACCTCCAAGCGCGCAGACTCTGGTGACTCTGCCTCCTACACCTTGTTGAGGCTTGATCCAGTGGACGGTTCAATTACTTTGAAGGAACTCCTAACCACATCACTGGTTGATTGGTATTAGATCGAAAGCAGATTTAGTTTTGTTCCACACATCCACGCACTCCCATTTTTTATCATTTACCCAAAATTCACAAATCCCTGCTCAATCCCCCTGCAGGCCATAGTCCTGGGGTGGAGTCTATGATGTCGGTTTATCCCAGTATGTGGATTAGTATCTCCATCCTATGTAGCTATGTCAGGTTCCACATCAGGGATACACTGCGACAACACTTTATTCGAGCTCGCTAGTCCACCCCCGAATTGCGGGTATACCCGGTGTATTGTAGGTTGTGACTGTTTCTGCCCGCGTGCATTGAGGTATTTTCAGGCGGGTTGAAGCATTTTATTCCCCTGGTGCAATACGGCACATTATATATATATATAACTGCATTACAATTCATTAATTTATGCCATCTGGTAGACACGCAAGCATTGCAGCCTTTAAATCCTAATCATTATCATTTAACAGATTCAGCAGCCAGCCTCCCGTCAGCCAGGCATGAACCCCGGCTGGGAAGGCAAACGCAACGGGGCTTGTCCAGAGGTGAGAAGCTCCGCATTCCAGGTTCGCCAGGTACATACTGGGTATTTGCTCGAATAAAGGTGGTGTCGGTGCAGTACACTCCATGTCTAGACTTCCATCTCGAATATTCAGTGAAATCCACTTATCTATGGGCTACATGTGTGTGACAGCTCTCTATCCTTGCATAGATCACGCCAAGGGGATGAAGCTATTAGATACTGTCTCCTACCAGGGGATCTCAACTTTTCCAGATTAAACACAGCACTTTATTCTTAATAGTATTCCACTTTATGCTTACTCACATTATTTTTAATTTAAGAAAACTATCACTTACAAATCTGTGAACGACCATGTTAACAAGATTCGCTCCTAGCTCGCCATCTCTTCCTAGGGCACCTGGAGGAGAATTCTGTAATGGCAAACACCAACTCTGGAGCGGGTCTTTTACTATGGCCGTTTCATAGATGATATTATCCTTATTTTGGGATGGTGAGGAGCTGTTCTATCTTGTCTTTTGAGTTCCTTAATGATATCAATTTGGATTTAAATTTACATTCGAAATTAATGCTGTATCCATGTAATTCCTGAGTTGGTTCTTACTGCAGACACGGAATCTAATATCACTACTATCATCGCACTTTAACTCCGTGTCTGTTAATATTTTGTTCATGCGTGTGCAATCACCTATAAACACTGGCTCGACAATTTCCCTTTGGGCCAGTTTCACAGATTGCGGAGAAATTGTACCAGAAGATGTAGATTTTGCCAATCGTCATACTACTTGGCGAAAAAATTATAATCCAGAGCCTAGATCCGACTTGCCTCCGACTGCTACTCAACAAAACCGTTTCCATGGAGAGGTCACTCTACTGAACAAATCTAAAACTAATCAGTAGGGGGGGTAGTTCAAGTTAATGCTCCGATTGACACAATGAAACAGGACCATCCACAGTCAGGTTTATAACTACATTCAATCAGTCCTTTAAGATCCCTTATCAATTTTTGAGAAACCATTGTAGTATCCTCAGATGTGATACCCCATTTGAAAGCTACTATACAGAGAAAGCTGCTATAGTCTATAGGAAGGCTAGGAACATTAGATCTGTGGCTCCCACCAAACTGAGGTCATTCACATACAGCAGCGGGCATCTTCTTATTCGAGCAAATGCCGCTTGTGAATGAGTCTGGGAAGCGGGTAGCCCGCGGCGCTGGCTTCGCACTGTGACGTCACGGTCACAGCGCGCCCGGCTTCCCCGTCTCCCGCTTCCCAGCTTCCCCGACACCCCCGGGAGTTCAAATCTAGGTCAGCGGGGGTGCGGGGAAGCAAGAGGGGCAGAGTAGAAGCCGGGTCGGGGTTCTTTGGGGGGGTAATTGCGCGCGATGTGAGGGGGGGTGCGTGGGGAACGCTCTCGGCGCGCTTTTCTGACTGTGGTCGCAGCGGGGTATATCCCGGCATGCCGCCGGCATTTACTTAATAAAGTATGGGTCGTCTACTGTACTCCCAAGTTGCTATTCGTCCCAGGCCTTTTAGGTATCACCCATGTGGACGTAGCAGATGCATCACCGCAGACCCATGCTTAAAAAATCCCAGTTTTTTGTTCTGTCAGCAGCAGAGGAACATACTATAATTAATACCTCATGTAATTGTCTTAGTACATATATTGTATACCTGATCCAGTGTGGATGCGTCGTACAATATGTCAGGCCGGCACAACTATGTCACTTTGTAACCCGCTTCTGGACCAAGGAAATGTGATCAAGGGCCTAAATTCGCATAGCGTCCACGACACTTTAATCACATCATAGCAGGATCCTACATCACTGACCATCATGGGACTTGAGTCCATTTTCTCCTTGTGCCTTAGGGGTGATCGTTTCAAACTCTCTGCAGCTGCCAAGGCGAGAACATTCTGGATCCAACAGTTGGAACCTGACCCTGGAGGATTGAATGAATGCCCTGGATGTTAGTACTTTCGTATAGTTCCTTCCCGCGGACAACCCCTTTCTGCTCATTGTGCCCCCCTCTGTCTCCTCTGCCATCTCTTTGGTCGGGATCCCTCACCTAGAATCCATCCTTGTCTGTGAAGCTTTGTCATTATTCAATTAAATATTTTTTCATATTAAATTTTTATATAATTTTTTTATATATTTTTTTTTTTTATATATTTTTTCATATACAATTTGACGACATATATTTTTCCCATTTTTTTTACATAAAATTTATTTTATTAATATAATTTTTTTCTTATATATTCTTTATTCGTTTATATATATAATTTTATTATATAATATATTTTTCATATTGTACATATGTGTAATACTCATTATCATACAATCATTAATACCTGTTGTATGTTATATAATATATATATAATATATATATATATATATATATATTATATAATATATATACATGTCCTGTTTTATATATTTTTTGTAACCTCCTTGAGACTATTTTTTTTCCTATATATTGGTATATAAATACCCCAATCTTAACTATCCAGTTACCTACCTTATTAAGTCAACAACATACAGGACCCTAGGTTTTCAATGTATTACATTTAAAATATCCAGACCAGGCATATAACTGCATGGGGTGGCCTTAACTGCTGTATCAGATACATGGTGATGAATCTCCGGGAATCCCGCAGGGATATGTGCAACAAAAATGTATATAGATAGTGCAATATTGCTGTGGACAAATTAAATAAATTGGCTGAATCTAATGCAGATGTCCTCACAAGTGTTGGAGAGGGTTAAACAAGGCACGTACTGTATCTTTCCCAGAGTATGGATGTCACACTGTATTCAGTAAATCAATCTCAGCCCCATATAGATCCCAAGAGACCTTAGAAAAAAAGACTGGACATAGGCGGCAGACTGAACCAAGGATTTAAAGAAAGGTACGTGAAAGTATTACCCACAATGATTTCGAACGTTAAAAGCTTTCGCTCACACGCATGGGATCTCAGCAGCGCGATAGATTGTATCGGTTCCCCTCCTTCCGTGGGTGGGGGGGGGGGGGGCCCCCGTGCGTGTCACTGGTTGCGTCCAACTGCACAGGACGTGATGTCATCGGCTTCTAGGGGTTCCGGCCAGTAGTACAGCGTCACTCTACGCGTTTCATCTCAGCACGATTTCCTCAGGCGTGACTTTTGATGGGTGTGGGATGCATATATACCCCTCTTATTCCCATTGGTGAATGGCTAACTAGATTTTAATTGGTTAACGATTACGAGTGGATACACATGAGATCGAAAGAGAACATGTAATTAATCCCCTACCTCTTCATATGCAGAGGTCCAAAAAATAATACAATCATCATTTTAAATTTAATGCAGAATGTATCTTTTACAATGCTATGCATAGATTAAAAATGTTTAAATACAAAAACATTATAAAAATATAAACATAAAAACAAGGTATATAGTAAATACATAGGCAGTAAGTAACCACAATATATCAGAACAGGAAACTAGCTAATTATAAGTCATGTTGATTCATAGGAATAGATGAATCTACTTGTGGAAACAAGAAACAGGCAATAAGTTAACTTATAAGAAAAGGTTTCAAATCAATTCCAAATTCAACCAGCAGGAGACATGGTTTTTTAAGTTATATAGATGTTTTAGGATTAATATAATTATTATTATCAACCTGTTATTATTTTGCATTATCATTGGCACTTTGTTAAATCTTGTGTAATTATTCACATTGCATTAATGTCCTATGTGGCAACATCCCTATATTTAACACTTCATGATTTTATAAGTGCCATTTTGTAATCTATGTATTTTCTTCTGTTTTTAAATTTTCTTTAAATGTTTACATTGTCATGTCCACTGCGAATTGATATGATTGCCTAATCTGGTTTATGTCACTCTTCAGAGTATAGAAGAATCTAAACGCTCTTACAATATATGGTATTTAATATAGTAGTCATGTGTCTCTCTCATTATAAGACTAATTCACCTGAAAGCCACTTAAGCTCCTATGACTTGTAACGAGTTTTAACCACCCATCTGCTTTTAGGGACTATTAATTATCCATTAGGGTATATATATGCGGACTATCACTCTGTCTCACACCCTTTGAAAAAGTCACCCTTGTGACGAACGCGTCAGGGACGCAATCCGCACCCAAGGACTTACTCATCACGGAGCGAGCTTCCAACTGATTTGAGCGGCCGGCTATCGCAGAGACTCCAGGCAGGGCGGTGGTCCTGGTAGCGTTGGAAATCGTGTCATACCATCACCACCACCCAGGACATCCTGCAAACATACGTGGTTCAATACCATCTTGGGAACCGAGGAGTATTCCAGCACCTGTTGCATTTACCGGATTGTGGGTGATTATATCACAATATCTTTTAAAAAACTTGTACCCTTGTGGTGGATTTTTTATCCCCCCCTCCCTCAATAAATTTACGTTTTTCACTTCTATGGGGGTGCGCTCTCTCCCTCTCTTTCTTCTGCAGATTCCGTTCGGATGTTGGTTAATACTTTGAGAGCCCGTAGACGCCCCAACCAACATTTGCATGTTTTTTTATTTTCAATTTTATTGGACAAATCAAATTGAGGACTGGTATCACTCTTTTTTATTGTTTTTCATTTTTATATATTTCATATTTATTACCTTTTCATTGATATAACCCCTGTTTATTGCCATCTATATTGGGTGTCACATATCACTAATCGGTATTTATTAATGAATATATTTTTAGCACACTTTATACTATTTGATTCATTGATATAATTGATGGGGTCACCTATAGTCCGCATCTATGAGAGGGCACTTATCTTTCAGTACACGAGACAATGAAATCGATTATATATTTATCACCACCGATTTACACCCCTATCGGCGCTGCTTGTTTGTTTTTTGTCAACATATATATCTATATATATTATATGTAGCAGGTCCCCCTCTGCCTTGCGGGATGATGATGATGATGATGATGATGATGATGATGATGATGATGATGATGATGATGATGATGATGATTTTACGGCCCAAATTTTTTTTCCTTGGAGCAGTTCGGCCCTTCTCGCTTTACGAGTTGTGTAGGCCTGCTTTATACCAATAGGGACCACATAGTATCTACAGTACAGTTTTAGTAATGCAACACCCTCCCATATTTCCACACCTACCCACGTCATTGGTATACACTCCCACGCCACACACCTTTCGTAAAGCGCTGTATACACTGTGGGCACTTTATAAATTGACATTTACATAAATACAAATACTCTTACATCACTAACATTCAGGGACTATTTAACACCTGAAGTGATAAATCGCATACTACACAAGGGGGAGGGATAGACTTCAGTCACAGATACATTCCAAGATGCACTGTTTTAAAGGTAAACCTTGCTTTATTCATTGTAACACCGCCGGAAGAAGAGGTCAATGTGATCTCGAAAGCTCGCACAAATAAAAGCATTTCGTTAGCCACAGAACGGTATTGTCTATTCATTTTTTATTTTATATATGTAGCCCCGGTCCCCCTTGGGCTTCCCTAGCCTTTACCTTTGCTGCGGGGGCGTGCGGCGGCAGCGGGGAAGGTTACAGCGGCACGTGACCGGCAAGCGCATCGCCGGAGGCTCCGCCGTCTCCCTGTGAAGGCTGCTGCCATCTTGCTTTATGTAGCGCATGCTCAAGATGCCGCGCATGCGCAGTACAGGCGCGCGAGGCGCATTAGTTCGAGTAGGCTCCGCAAGGGACTATAGCCCCCAGAAGGCATAAGGGCATGTAACTGTAAGGAATCCACACCTCGGTTTACTGCTTACCTTGCCTTGCAGACCTGTGCAGTCCTGGAACACTCCCCATGATATATTCTTCAACTATGTAAGCTATTACTGCAGCCCCAGCTTGGGTTCAGTCATTAGAGCAATGCTCTCACACGCCCCTTTTGCTATAGGTTCGCTGACCTTTAGATACAGCTTTCCCACAATGCTTCTCTGCCGAGCATAATTGTATTGTATTGTATGTCTTTATTTATATAGCACCATTAATGTACATAGCGCTTCACAGTAGTAATATATTTGGTAATCAAATAAATAACAGATAATATAAATAACAGATCTTAGGAATAAGTGCTTTAGACTTAAAAGTAACATTAAGGAAGAGGAGTCCCTGCCCCGAGGAGCTTACAGTCTAATTGGTAGGTAGGGAGAACGTACAGAGACAGTAGGAGGGAGTTCTGGTAAGTACGTCTGCAGGGGGCCAAGCTTTATGTATCATGTGTTCAGAATATCCACAGTGCTATTCATATGCTTCTTTAAGCAAGTGTGTCTTAAGTTGGGTCTTAAAGGTGGATAGAGAGGGTGCTAGTCGGGTACTGAGGGGAAGGGCATTCCAGAGGTGTGGGGCAGTCAGTGAAAAAGGTTTACGGCGGGAGAGGGCTTTAGATACAAAGGGGGTAGAAAGAAGACATCCTTGAGAAGAACGCAAGAGTCTGGATGGTGCATAACGAGAAATTAGGGCTGAGATGTAAGGAGGGGCAGAAGAGTGTAAAGCTTTAAAAGTGAGGATAAGAATGGAGTGGGAGATGCGGGATTTGATCGGAAGCCAGGAGAGGGATTTCATGAGGGGAGATGCTGAGACAGATCTAGGAAAGAGTAGAGTGATTCTGGCAGCAGCATTTAGGATAGATTGTAGGGGAGACAGGTGAGAGGCAGGAAGGCCGGACAGCAGGAGGTTACAGTAATCAAGACGGGAGAGAATGAGGGCCTGAGTCAGCGTTTTAGCAGTCGAGCAACAGAGGAAAGGGCGTATCTTTGTTATATTGCGGAGGAAAAAGCGACAAGTTTTAGAAATGTTTTGAATGTGAGGGGCGAATGTGAGAGAGGAGTCTTCTTGGATGTTCTGTGTTTGCCACAGCCACCTGTCTTGGCCACCTTGTTGCTGTTTCATGTCCTTTGTTCCTAGCCCATGTTCCTGGTTCCTGTGCTGAAGCGGTGTATCTCCAGCGTAACTTCAGCTTCCTGTTTCCTGAGGCCTGCTGCCCTTCCCATAGCAGAGGCCTGTCTCTGGTTCCTGGGGCCTGCTGCTCTCTCTCCATTGCAGAGGCCGTGTTCTGGTTCCTGTGCTGAAGCGGTGGATCTCCAGCATAACTTCAGCTTCCTGTTTCCTGAGGCCTGCTGCCCTTCCCATAGCAGAGGCCTGTCTCTAGTTCCTGGGGCCTGCTGCTCTCTCTCCATTGCAGAGGCCTTGTCCTGGTTCCTGTGCTGAAGCGGTGGATCTCCAGCATAACTTCAGCTTCCTGTTTCCTGAGGCCTGCTGCCCTTCCCATAGCAGAGGTCTGTCTCTGAGTCCTGAGACCTGCTGCTCTCTCTCCCTGCACAGGCTCATTCTGGACTCCTGCGCTGAAGCATTGGTTTACCAGTGCTGCCTGGCGGTGTGCCCACTCCGGTCAGCCTTCCCCTTCCTGAGACCGGTGCCATGGGCCGTAGACGCCACTCGCGCAAACCCCGTTCCCGACCTGCAGCAATTTCGCTGAAGCAGGAAGACCTGCTTGATCTCCTGTTGCCGACTCACTGCTTGGACTACGTTTATCATGATGCCTCCAATCCTGACCCTGGCTCGTCCACCGACTATGCTGCTCTCTCCAGTCCCGACCCTGCTATGTACAACTACGAACTGCGCAATCCGGATCAGCCTGCGCGGTCTAAGGTCGGTGCTTATACAACCCCACCTCAGTCACGCGGTCCGACCCTGGTTTGTGGCGAGCACAACTGTGACAGTAACCACATGACACAAGGGAGCCAAACGCACGGCTCGATTCCCCTGCTCACAGATAGATACATTTTGTGCGCTCAGCCCACGCTAGTCAGTTGGGCTGGGACAGGATAGGGGTAAGAGGTATGTGTGCAGGGGTCAGTGACCCTCTGCACTAGGCCAGGTTCCCCCTAGGCCCCAGCCAGGCCCCGACTCCCCTCAACTTGTGGTTGCGGCAGGGACCGGCCCATAGTATAGGGACATGGCCCCCTGTAGTTCCATAATGAGTATCACACGTATCACACGTATCACACAGAGGGTGGGGATACATGTGCTACATTTGTACGTGTGGTGCAATACCTGTAGCTCATAGGAGGTCCGAGCCCCGCTGCAGGGAGCCTGGGGTGGATTCTGTTCTGGAACAATCTTGGACCCAAATACATATATAGGCACACAATGCTCACATATATACTCACACAATGAATACACAGGGTAACACAGAATAACAATTTATTGATAGTAACTTAGATATATTGGCTACTGGTTACAGCTACCCATTTGCCACGCACGGCTGTAACCCGCCCCCACTCTATTCACAGTCCCCACAATACTTTGAGGCCCTCAGGCACTCTACCACATAAGTGTCCACAATATGGCCCCCGCCCCTTAGGCGTGATCAGCGCCGTCACAGTACAGTGTATGTTGGTGCACGTGAGGAAGGTACCTGCCGGGTGTGTCAACACCCGGGCACACTGGTTTGGTCTTTAGGATGATGGGATCCACGGACCCAGTACTGCAACCCGCAAAGCCTCCGCCTCTATTTGGGTGGGTCCCGAGTGGATGGTACCACCTTTAGTAGTATCCTTGCATGGAGTCTGGTCCCAGACCACCGTTGAGCAGGAGACCGCCGTGTCCTGTCTGTGTCCCTCACTCACTATGGTACTACATGGGGGCTGTGTCCCTATACTTTGGGCCAGTCCCTGCAGAAACCACAAGCTGAGGGGAGTCGGGGCCTAGCTGGGGCCTAGGAGGAATCTGGCCTAGTGCAGATGGTTACTGACCCCTGCACACATACCTCTTACCCCTATCCTGTCCCAGCACCGACTGACTAGCGTGGGCTGAGCGCACAAAATGTATCTATCTGTGAGCAGGGGAATACGGCTGCGCGATTGACTCCCTGGCGTCATATGGTTACATGCCCCTATGCCTTCTGGGGGCTGTAGTCCCTAGCGGAGCCTACTCTAACTAATGCGCCACGCGCGCCTATACTGCACATGCACAGCATCTTGTGCATGCGCAACATTATTTGGGTGACCAGAGGCCCCGGTTTTGCTGGGACAGTCCCGTTTTTTTCTGGCCTGTCCCAGTTGCCAGTCCATCCCGGAAATGTCCCGGGTTTTGCCCCTGGTCCCGTGCGCGAGTCGGTGGAGGTGTGCTGGGGCGGCGGCGTGAGGAGGATGCGGGAGCCGGTGAGTATTTTTATTTTAATTTTTTTCAATGGTAGAATACTGGGGGTGCGGGGCTTTAGAGTAGAAGCAGGGGATTGGTTGGAGGTCAGAGGATGCCGGGGGCGGGGCTTAGTACCAGGGACGGATGTAGTGAGCTGAGCTGCTTCTCAGTGTGTGTGTGTATGTGTGTGTGTGTGTGTGTGTGTCTGATTGCCTTTGGTCATGCCACTGCGAGATCTGATACTTCCTTCTGCCTCCCTGCCTCTGATTGCTATAAATAGCCCCCCCACCCCCCTTTCCTCCTGTGGAGGTAATTACAGTGCTGTGGTGTCTATAGCTGTTTATTCTGTGTACCTGCTGCTGGCTACTTCTCTGTGGGTGCAAGTAATGACACAGCCTCACGCAGCCCTCCTCTGCCATCTCTAATCAGACTCCTCCCCCATTGTGAGAGGGTCCCCACGTATCTTTCTTTCATTAGGTCCCCCTCCCCACTTATACCTCTCTCCTCCCCTTAACTCTGAGGGTGCCCCTCTCATACCTCTCCCCCTCACTCTGAAGGTGCCCCCCTCATACCTCTCCCCCTCACTCTGAGGGTGCCCCACCCATACCTCCCCCCTCACTCTCACGATGCCCCTCATCCCTCTCCCCCTCACTCTGAAAGTGCCCTCTTCATACCTCTCTCACCCTCATACCTCTCTCCCTCAGTCTGTGTAAGGAAGCAGGGCTCTCACAACCCCTCCTTACCTCTTCCACGACCGTCTCCGCTTCCCCTTCTCCCTCCCAACGGTACCCCCTCCGCAGTCATGCTCCGTGTCAGCCGACGCTGACACACGCTGCCGCCATGTTGGCCGGGACACGCGCGGGACGGCCTCACACTGTGCGCGCTCCTGGCTATAATTTATTCCCTTCAATGGCAGCTCGGTCACGCCCCGGCACTTGCACCAGCCATACCCACGCCCCCCTGCCTCACAGCAGGCACACAGATTACAGCGCACCTATCAACTTGCGCTCCACGGCACACCTCTGCTCCACCTACCTCTGTGATTGGCTCTCCCACCTTTATTACCCCAGTTCCTCCCTGGAATCATTGCTCTGCATAGCTTTGCTAACCTAGTGTGGTTCTCCTTGTGCTTGCTTGTGTTTCTAAGGTTTCGACCCGGCTTGGCTTACTACTCCTCCTCTGGCTCTGAACCCCGGCTTGCTCCTCACTACGTTGTCTCTCTCTCATCCCTCGATCTCGGCTTAGATGTCGACCTTCCGGACCTCTCCCGCCCCGACCCTCGGCTTTGGCATCTACCATGGTACCTCTATTCCGGATCCGTCAAGTATCTGTTTCTACAGCTATACCTACTGGCCTGACATCATCTTTACCACACTCCGGACACGTTCCCTCTGCTGCGGGTACATGTTACTATACATCCCACCTCAGTACAGGGACGGGTCTGGTCTGCGGGCAGCCATTTCGTGACAATCTGAAAGAGCCCTCTTCATACCTCTCTCACCCTCATACCTCTCCCCTCACTCTGAGGGAGCCCCCCTTATACCTCTCTCCCTCACTCTCATGGTGCCTCCTCATACCTCTACCCCTCACTCTGAGGGTGCCCCCTTATACCTATCTCACCCTCATACCTCTCCCCCTCCCTCTGCGTGTCATCTCACCCTCATACCTCCCTCTTCCCCCTCCCTCTGAGCGTGCCCCCCTCATACCTCTCCCCCTCACTCTGAGGATGCCCCCTCATACCTCTCCCCCTCACTCTCAGGGTGCCCCCTCATGCCTCTCCTCCCCCTCCCTCTGAGTGTCCCCTCATAACTCTCTCCTCCCCCTCCCTCTGAGGGTGCCAACTCTGTCTGTCTGTGTATGTGTGTGTGCGTGTGTGTCCTGTCTATCTGTGTGAGTGTGTCCTGTCTGTCTGTGTGTCATAGGAGGAGAGGAGGGAAAGGTATGAGGGGGAGATACACTATGAGGAGGGGAGGGTATGAGATGGGGAGGGTATGACAAGGGGAGGGTATGAGGAGGGGGAGATATGTTGAGAGGAGGGGGAGATATGAGGAGGAGGGGGAGATATGAGGAGGGGGAGATATGAGATGAGGAGGGGGAGATATGAGGAGGGGAGGGGAAGGTATGAGGGGGAGATATGAGGAGGGATGGGAGAGATATTAGGAGATATGAGATGGGGAGGGGGAGATAGGAGGAGATATGAGGAGGGGAGTTATGAGGCGGTGAGGGGGAGATATGAGATGAGGAGATATGAGGAGTGGAAGGGTGGTATGAGGAGGGATGGGGCGATATTAGGAGATATGAGGTGGGGAGGGGGAGATATGAGGTGAGGAGGGGGAGATATGAAGAGAAGAGAGGGAGGTATGAGTAGAGGAGGAGGAGGTATGAGGAGGGGAGGGGCTGTGTGTAGGTAAGTGGCTGTGTGTGTGTGTCTGTGTGTGTGTGTGTGTGTGTGTGTGTGTGTGTGCGCGCGTGTGTGTGTGTGTCACTGTGAGTGCACGTATATTGGGGAGGGAGGTTGAGTGTGGGGAGGGGAGAAAAATACATAGGGGGGTCTTGGCCGGTGAGCGACCTGCTCCTGCCCGGCTCCTCCCTCCTGGCCCTGCGGCTCCTTCCCAGGTGAGATCCGCCTCCTGCCTGGCAGTGACGTGTCCCTTACCTGGAGGCTCGTGCGGGGTAAGGAGAGGTGTAGTACCGGAAAAGCAGAAGTACTGTATAGTACCGGGGAAGGAGAGGTCTTGAACTGGAGGCCGAGGAGGTGACCTGGAGGAGAGGTGTAGTACCGGAGGAGAGGGATAGAACTGTACTGTACCGGAGCAGGAGAGGGGTAGTACTGTACCGGAGGAGGAGAGGGGTAGTACTGGAGGAAGAGAGGGGTAGTACTGGAGGTAGAGAGGGGTAGTACTGTACTGGAGGAGGAGAGGTGCAGTTCCGGGGAAGGAAGATCTGGGCCTGCGGTGTGAGAGGATCCGGATAGCTGAATGGGTATCGAGGTCCCCTTTGCATCTCTCACATGTGTCTACAGGGTATGTGTCGGACACACTATCTGTGTGCCTCATATTACCTCACCTGTCTGTGCCAGTGTGTCTGTCTGCCCCCTTTATAACTCCTGTTTATGTCTGTCCTTATCCCTTTAATACGTAAAAAAACAAAAGTAATGGGTAAAATAACTACAATTCTGCACACCACTTTTACAAAAAATTACTTTTATCAAGTTCTTGTATAAAAAGATGAGCATTTGGCAAAAATCCATAATTGGAAAATGCACCCAACTGTTATACTATTTGTACCGTAACTTATTAATTATTTGTTTTTAAATTGTCCTCATTATCACGCCGTTATGTCTGGCATTCTCTATCACATGGTGCTCAAGGACCCCAGCAGGTCAGGAGACTGCGCCTCTGATTTGAGCCACCTGTGCTGAAGCTGGGATATCCTGAAAATCTGACCTGCTGGAGGCCTTGAAGACTGGAGTTGAGCACACCTGCGCTATCACGCCTTTGTCTATCTTTCCTGCATCGTAAGGTCATATTTGCTGATCTATTGTGACTGAGCGCCCTTCTGTCTGCCTGTCCTAAAAAGAGAGCCTATCACTCCAGTACAGCACATCTGGCCTCATGTCCTCTATATCTGAATCCTGGATGTCTGACCTTCTAACCTGCATACTGCTCTCTGTCCATGTCAGCTAGCCTAAATATAACACAACTGTCTGTTTGTCTTTCTAATACTGTCACATCTGTCACCCTCTTCTGATGAACACAAACAGATGCTGGTCCGTCTGTCCTTTTGATTCAATTGTGTGCCTCTGTACTTCCCGCTATGTCACATATTTTTGTCTGCATCTTAGTTAACACTTTGAGGCAGGTGTTTATACCCCTGAGTGCTGAAGAAATGCTAGCGTTTTGGGGGCTGGCAATGGACAAGCCACACACGATAATAGTCTTAATATAAATCTAGACAAACATATATGCTTTTTTTTCCCAGCAGAACCTGCATATTACAACACTAATCATGGTATATTGTTATAGTCCCAAATGCTAGACATTTCAGTCCAAATACTAAAAAGCAAAAAAAAAGTAATAGTCGAGTGATTATGAACTTGTATAAATCATTCTTTTAATGTCATATGTACACATACCGGTACATCGTTATGTTCACCTCCCTTAAATCCACCAGAACATATCAGAATATTATTTGTAAAGAAGTGCTTCAGCAGTGTAGAGGGAACTGGAAACCGTGACAAAAAACACAACCAACTGGAATAATACAAATATGCTTCCTAAGTTGGGTACTGTATTGCGTAAAAATGTCATAGAATCTGATATTTTATTAATGCATGTATTTTGTAAAGCAGACCAGGGAATTTGGGGATATCACTGACTTTATATAATGGCTGTCGTTGTTTTAGTTTCAAAATGAGGCTACTGTAGCTTTTCAAAAAATTTATGATATGCTCTTAAAGAGACCCCTCCCGTGATGTAACTGTTAAATGCGAAGCACCAGAGCAGGACTTTTAGATCATGAAGTACAATGCCAGGCAGCACTCAAAGGGTTAAAAGATGTCTCTCTGTGTCCACTTGAAATAGGGTTATGTGTTACCAATGGACTTTTATAGCCTGTGCTTATAAGGGGAATAGCAGGCATGTCAAAGACCAGATGTGCCCCGTTACACTGTGACATCTAATACTTACAGATCCTTTCCTATAATGTGCTATGGATACATAATTGTGAAGTTTTTTTGTGCACAGGGAGAAAGAGACGGTTCCATCAAGGAGGAACAATTTATTGTGTGTTAATATGGGCTGAACTCCTCCAGTCTGTTTTCATCTTGTTCGAGTTCTTTTACCATGGGAAGGTGAGTACCATGCGTGCTAATGCTAACATGATAGAACCCAAATGGTCACATGACCTACATGTTTCGTCCTTTAAGGTGATTCGGGGTGAGAAGGGACCTACTGTATGGTCCATGGAGTCTGTCCCTCCAACAGAAGGATTCTATGTCATGTGCTGTCTCTCCAATTGCCAGATGACACAGTGACATGAACAGAGTTAGAATACTCAGACCTCAGGTTGACATTGACAAAATGTATCTACAGTATGTCCTCTCCATTGTGTAGTGCAATGTTACTGCTGCCAGAGGTTGGGAAGCCCAGCTGCTGTAAAGATACATCCGAGCCTCTGTATCCTTGTTACTGTCCCACTCCCTATGAAATGCCTACAGCCCACGCGCTAACAGCGCAGAATTAACTGAAACCTCTGTGTTTGAATCCCAGGCTCAGCATCTCCTGCCTCTTCCCGGCTTCCTGGCACTTCAGCCTCTCCCCGGCCGGATGCCTGCGGGCCCCGAACACCACATTACGGCAGATGATTTTGATCGGAGCGGTCTCTGCTGTCAGCGTCTTGCTGATCTACTCTCTGCTCCTTGTCAGAACCAAGTACAGCCGCTCTTACGGAGATAGGAAGTTCCACAGGTAACAGAACACGTACAGCATGGATCCATGTCTGACACGTGCAAGAGACAAATGTGTACCATAAGCAGGAATATATCAGAGTACAACTCTCACACACCCCTTTGTCACCAGAGATGTCAGCAACGCATTGCAAATCCCAATGACACTCAGTGGTTTAAAGCAGCAATTCCTCCCCAACCCCCTAAGTTGAAGTTTATTTAAGCTTTTAACATTTCCACGGTAAACAAAAGCTTTGGGGGGGTGTTTACAATCATTATCGAATGTCTTTTTTCGATCAGACGTTTTTGTCAGCCCTCTGAACGAGAGGCGAATTTGTTCCTTTTTGCTCTGCTCTTTGTCAAACAGATGCAACAAAAGTAGCTGATATGCTTCATTTCAGCACACCCAGAGAAAGAGGAAGCATATAGATATTTAACAGGATGCAAAGAAGTAAATCCGTTACATCAAGGCTGATAAAATTTCTTTGCGGAAGCCGATTGCATAAAATATTTTGACCTGCCAACAAAAAACATTACTATGATTGTAATTCAATTTATTTTTTTTTTGTATTTAACCTGTGAGTGCTCAAGTTCACTGTGTATAGGGTAGCTCGTTGGCTTAGATATGTGGGTATTAAAGGCAGGTAAGGCCAACTCGTCTGCTCCCTGTCACCTGTAGACACCTCGCTCGTGTCACAGATATGGATGCCACTGACACCAGCAACCCCAACCTGAACTACGGGATCGTGGTGGATTGTGGGAGCAGCGGTTCGCGGATCTTCGTGTACTGCTGGCCCCGTCACAACGGGAATCCCCACGACCTATTGGACATCAAGCAAATGAGAGACTACAACAGAAAAACGGTGGTGATGAAAATTAAGCCAGGTAATGAGACATGGGGCTTGAGAAGCCTTGTGATAATAATTAGATAAAAAATACCATATAGTGCTGACAGCATAATGTAATTTCGCAGATACAATGAGTCCCTGCCACGAAGAGCTTACAATCTAATTTGGTGCCTGAGGCACAAGGAGACAGTGGTTACTGCAAGGTCTACTACAAGGAGCTGACATTCAAAGTCAATGTTAGTGTGTTCATGTGCAAAGGAGTTTAGAGTGCAGTTATTGGGGTTCACATAAACTGCTCCCACACTCTGCCAAACAAGAAGTCCTTCCAGCCTTTGCTGCATTTTATTCTTATTTGCATAGCGCTACACAGTATATGCAGAGATTTACCAAAATATTCTAACTACAAGAAAGTATAATCAAATGAAGAATATTAGTATAAAAGTAAATATTGGGGTGGATGAATGTTCCCTGTCCCGAAGAGCTTACAATCTAATTGGTGTGTTGGGAGACCTGCAGAGACAGGAAGAGTGACATGTAAGGCAAGGTTAAGAGGCCGTGTGTTTGTGTGCAGTGGAGTCACAAATTCATGTCACAGCACTATATGTAAATACTTAATTGTAAAGGTGACTTATGGTGTGTCTTGATGGTGGGGGGGAGGGGGGGGGGGGGAGAGGGGCTGCGGGTTCCAGACTGAGGGAGCGTTGTGAGAGATTTTAGATGGGACAGAGAAAAGCAGAGGCGGCACGATGTTAAATCTATTAGTCTCCTTTCTTCTTCCGCCCCTCTCCGCTACATTTTCTGTACAGCGCTGCAGACACCCCAATGCCATATTATATTATTCAATACAAGAAAATGTTTCTGCGCTAATAACTGTCCAAAGAGTGAAATGGTGTCTTTTTGAAAGCTGACGGCATCATGAGCACTACAGATATCTGCTTGAAGATTCAGCAGAGGCCACTTATGCAAGAAGGATGATCACAAAAAGTCAGAGGCACATTCCGTAAGAGTCTAACACAGAGGTCCCCAACTCCAGTCCTCAAGGACTGCTACCCGTGCAGGATGAAAGGATCGCCTCTCATTAGATAACTAACACTTGAACAGGTAACCACCAGGGGTCACTATAAGCCCTATAAATTGCACTCTAAAGTTACAGTATCAACATTTAGACACTGTTGGATGGAAAATATGTAATGAGTAGGACCAAAGGAAGGGTCCACTGACCCTAAGACAACAGACTCAAAAGCATAATTAAAACCAAAAAAATAATAAAATTTTAATAAATCTATTTATGACAAAAACAACATATATAGTGAACATATAAACACAGGATATTAAAATCCCCAGTGGGAGAGATGGCTAAATATAGGGATGAGCTGGTAAACATATACCTACTGCTCATATAGGAGCTGATGCCCTGTACGGATATAAGGTATAAGGGTAGAATAACAGTCTATAGAGGAACAGAAACTGTTAATAGGACTTGGCACTAGAGGATAGTTGCTAATAAAGTCATCTACCCAAAACAGCGCAAAAATAGACACATGTAAATATTTCCCCAGTATATTAGAAAACCAAAACAGAAAAATGTCACACACTCAGTGACTGCGTGGATAATTATCGGAAACTCCTTCAGAGTGAATGCCGGTGGATTTATATACTTAATACCCAATCTCCCCACGGCCTCAATGAAGGTTTTCTTTTTTCATCATTTTTATAGTTTATTTTTCTTTTCAGCACCTTATACTGATATTGCTTTACATTTATATATGTTCTACGTAGACCAGGGTGACCCAGTTTCTACTTACCAATGGGACCGTATTGACCTTATGGGCGGTCCCAATTAGAATAGCACATTTCTACATGTCTCACACATTACAGGCATACCCCGCATTAACGTACGCAATGGGACCGGAGCATGAAAGTAAAGCGAAAATGTACTTAAAGTGAAGCACTACCTTTTTCCTACTTATCGATGCATGAACTGTACGGCAATCGTCATATACGTGCATAACTGAAGTAAATAACACGTGTAAAAGGCTCTATAGTCTCCCCGCTTGCGCACAGCTTCGGTACAGGTAGGGAGCCGGTATTGCTGTTCAGGACATGCTGACAGGCGCATGCGTGAGCTGCCATTTTCCTATTGAGCGATGTGTACTTACTCACGAGTGTACTTTAAGTGAGTGTCCTTAACCCGGGGTATGCCTGTACTTAGTATCCACCCTCACTATTCGTATTTGTTTTTACACTTCAACACATTCAGGGTAGTGGGATCCAGGTAGATTGTTAAATTTAATTTTAGAGGTTCCGTTTTGACCCTTTTGGGCAGTTCCGACAGTATAGCACAATCCTACACTACACCACATTATTAGCATTATTATTCTCACACCCTAATATTAGAATCAAACACTTTGTCACATCCTCACTTTATTTATATTTTTTATTATATTATTATTTTTTTACCTTTTTTTCTCACGCATTTTCCCTTATAATATACAGGTTATATTTTCTTACCTTTTCCCATTTATTCACGTCACATACACATTAATATTCATTCATAATAGTTATTACAATGAAATAATAACACACCTCACACAATATGAGTATAGCCTTTATTGTAAGACCTACCTGAGTCCATTTTATTTATTTACTTAGTGGCCCTTTCCATCTGTGGACGTTGCGTGTCCCTCACTGTGACGATCTACCTGAATTCATATGTACGATTTAACGTGTCCTCTTCATCTGTGGATGTTGCTTGCCTTTCATTGCGATGACCCACCCGAATCCATATGTATGATTTAAGTATCTTCTTCTATCTGTGGAAGTTGCTGGTATAATAAGACATCTCACACAATATGAGTATAGCCTTTTATTGTAAGACTTACCTGAGTCTATGTACTGTATTAAGTGTCCTCTTCCATCTGTGGACGTTGCTCTATGTAGTGTCACATTAATCAGTATGATGGTTATATGTCTCTATTCCTTACTTGAGGTCTATATTAACCATACATTTTGTTAACAACACCTTATCTGACTATTCAGTACCTGTCACTAGTTGATATACCCAGAATGGCCTGTATATTTTCATTGCTACATTACGTCCCATACAGCTAGATCTGGGCACAGATAAGCGTTATATATCTTTCTCTTATTCCCTCTGTATTCAAGATATGTATTCTCTTGTTTCCTCTGTTCATATTACCTAACATGATATTCATGTCTATATATACAGAGTCATCATGACTCAAATGCACTCCTTGTATATATTTACCTATGATGCCGTTGTGTGTTCACACCCATTTAGAGGCACGACCAGATCTTCACTTACTACTTCACTGGTCGACACTGCGGCTCCTCCCTGACATCAGACCTTAAAATGCGGTATCTACAATCACGGCTTATGACTCCTCCCCCTGAAGAAGCGTGCCTAGCACGTGAAACATACGTCGGGATATGGTGACGTCAGACGCATGACGTACACTAGGAGAGACGGCTTTTTGTATGGGGATATGAAGATAAGGTAGTACAGCGACAGACACAGCTAAATATCCCTTTTTTTTTTCCCCGCGATTATACCACTACAGAGACTGAGGCGCAGTATATAACCTTCTGTAAAGCTGTGATCCCCTGATATATCCACCACAATATGTCTGTATATTGAGTAATATAATCTCCTCCGGAATATTATATCGGTAAATTCAGACATACCCTTTGCGGTAATTATCCACGCAGTCACTGAGTGTGTGACATTTTTCTGTTTTGGTTTTCTAATATACTGGGAAAATATTTACATGTGTCTATTTTTGCGCTGTTTTGGGTAGATGACTTTATTAGCAACTATCCTCTAGTGCTAAGTCCTATTAACAGTTTCTGTTCCTCTGTAAATAGACTGTTATTCTACCCTTATACCTTATATCCGTACAGGGCATCAGTTCCTAAATGAGCAGTAGGTATATGTATACCAGCTCATCCCTATATTTAGCCGTCTCTCCCACTGGGGATTTTAATATCCTGTGTTTATATGTTCACTATATATGTTGTTTTTGTCATAAATAGATTTATTAAATTTTTCATTATTTTTTTGGTTTTAATTATGCTTTTGAGTCTGTCTTAGGGTCAGTGGACCCTTCCTTTGGTCCTACTCATTACATATTTTCCATCCAACAGTGTCTAAATGTTGATACTGTAACTTTAGAGTGCAATTGATAGGGCTTATAGTGACCCCTGGTGGTTACCTGTTCAAGTGTTAGTTATTTAATTTTTCCCAGTGCACCAAGTTTTTTAATTTTATGTACTACTAGGTGAGCGTCTAGTCACTATGTTTATGTCGCCTCTCATTAGCACAGGTGGCCCAATCATTTTGTCTGAACCACCTGTGCCCTAGCAGGGGTATCCGTAAAACCTGCACTGTTAGTGGTCCTTGAGGACTGGAGTTGGGGACCTGACACACGCATGACTAGCACACTGGCATGCTAAACCTGTCTGGTGCAGGCATCAGAGCTGACATGACCAATGGAGTGACCCTGCAGGTTTCATTAAATGGACCTTGTTGAAAAGTAGAGGCCCTGAGGTCTCCATAATTAAGCAAGTATCGGCTGCTTTAGAATTCCCTCTGCCCTCGTCTAGTAACCAAGCAGGGTTCTTTGAAATCCGTAATATGTAGTACTTTATTATTTATTTTTTGTGAGACGTCACTTGTTAACAGACATGTTTTATGAACTCATTTTGCTCGATTTCCTTTCTGCAGCTATCTGTCTGTATTTTATTTACTGTTTTTTTTTTGGGGGGGGGGGAGCGAGCCCATTTAAGCTGATGCATCGCCGTTCACACCGCATTTAAACAGCATGGGACTAGCAAAGCAAATACAAACCACTCACAGACATGTTTCAACCTTGATGGGTATCATCAGTGTGAGGTTGTTTTAAAAATGTGAATGGATATTCCAGGCAAAAGGTGACACATTGTGTGCTCATTTGCATGTCATTTCCCAGAATCCCTTGCTGCAGTGGGAGCACTGTAAATGCTTTGAAGACATGTGAATTGTGCTCACAGAACTGATATACATCACTATATTATATATATATAATATATATATATATATTACACACATACCACACACACCACACACCACACACACACACACACACACACACAACCAACCTATACGGTATTCCCCTTGCCGTGTTAGTCCAGTTGCGATAGTGCAGAATAAATTAGTTCTTCAGTATTAGGTCATACCTTTTTTTATTTGGACTAACAATTTATGTCATAGGACAAGCCATCAATATAGTCTTACTCAGTCACAGCTTCAATCTCTAAAACTCACCGTGTAGCAGATCAGATGCAGGGAAAAATTGTTTTCCTGCAGCAAGCAAACAGCGCCACACAGCTGCTATACCGGAAGAGACAAGCTGTGCATATCATTACTATGTAAGAGGCTCTCTCCGCCTGACTACAGCAGATAGAGGCTCTACCAAACAAGTACATTTGGCTTACGAATATCCCGCAGCAAATGAGCAGTGACGCATAGCCTCTATACCGGAGGTGAGAGGTTCTGCACACCATTATTGCTTGATAAGCTCTGTCCATGTGATTATAGTGGATAGAAGCCTCAGGATACTATTATACTGAATTTCTGACAGAGTAAGCATCTGTGCAGGCTCTTTGTCAGTATCTCCAATACTTACCATGTAACAGCTCAGCTGCAGTGGAAATGTTTCCTGCAGCAGTAACATAGTGATACACAGCTGCTATATCTTAGGAGATAGGCTGCGTATACCATCATAACGCTATAGGTTCTCTCCGCCTGACTATAGCGGATAGAGGCCTTACCAAGCACTGTCCCCTCAATATATATATATAGGTACTACCTATACACTGCAGGGTGCCACTTGCCACATAAGTGTATAATATTAACCCTACTTACACTCCCCTCCAGGCCAGAGGGTAGTATTATATCATATACCTGCTAGCTGCGGTCCATACTCTTAGGATTATAAGCGATTGGATATAATCACAATATAGACTGACATTAGGGGTCTGCTATCTAAGCTGTGATCAATAAACTGCTGGCATTATTTCATCTTAGACTCCCATAGAGTCTTTTAATCATATAGAGCTCAGAGGCTTAAATAGTACTCAGTACCTATAGACTTAGTCATTTGACTAACTTTAATACTTTTGTTAATAACTGTATTACACTATTATATTGACACCAGCAGTTGCAAGTGTTAATTATTAGGTACTCCTCGGATGCTACTCTTATTTTATTCGGATTGGGTGATTTATCATTTCTATTCAGATAGAATGGTAATGTTGTTTTTATATATATATATATAT